>JAEIFU010003555.1:0-27054 GCA_018904235.1 Lordiphosa stackelbergi | reverse complement strand
TTTTTTCTGTTCCCACACTTTTTAAAATTTAATTTGCTGACACTTTTCCTATTTAAAATATGTATGTATAAGATATACACACATATATTTTATCTAAGCTGTTTACTTAGGGCCAAAACAGATTATCTCACTTAAAAATTTTTTAGCAGGCCAGCAGCAAGTTTGGCAGGCAAAGTAAACAAGTTGCCAGCATAAACTTGCATTTTAAGCGTCAATCTCCATTATGGCACTAATAAAAATGAAAAGAGTTTCGGGCTTGGAGCCCCACAACTTGTCATCACTTTTAATAAGCTGGCCGCAAAAACTTTGTCACTTTCAGTTTTCGTTTTTTTTTTTCTTACAGATTCTTTATGCTTTGAGCTGCTGGCACACACAGAGATGCGCGCGTTAGCTACTAAAATTTAATTAATATCGATTTTGGATTTGAAAAGGTTTGCTCTACCCAAGACACAAACACGCACACACACACACATGCATAAGGGGCACATTTTGCGGCAGGCCAAACAACTTGAGAGGGTTATGGCCCACCCAAAAAAGTACAAAAAAAAAATAACACGAGAAAGCTGAAAAAGCGAATGGAGAATGTAGAATGCGAATGTGAATGGGGGCCATACAAAGATGTTACAGCTTAGGCAAGAACTTGCACTGAAAAACTTTTAATCTTTGCGAGCATAAGTAAGATATATGTACTTCTCTCGAGTGTGTGTGTGTGTGTGTGAAGCAGCTGCTCAATATTTTTGCCAACTGGCTGAGACTTGTGTGAGTGGGATTGAGATTTCTAAATGGGATTGGTTTTCTGTACGGCTCTCAGTCCTGTTTCGGGGGGTCTCCATGGTCTGCGTCCGCTTCCATTTCTGCCTGGCAGGCAGTTAAAGTTGCTGGCCATATAAAACAACTTGCAGAACAATTTTCGTTAATTAAAATATTTTCAATGTGTAGTTATATGCTTTGGTCCCTGGTCCCTGGTTCCTGGTCCTGGTCTGGCAATGGCCTCCTGCTGCTGCCACTGGCCCTGGGTCGCCATCTCTGCTAAGGATGCTCGAATTACAAAGCAAATTATAATTTCATGAAAGTTAAACGAGCAACTCTCTGCTGCCGCTGCTGCTGCTGCTGCGGTGCTGCTGCTCCAGCTGAGGGTCACAAGTTGAGCGCCCAACCAAGAGGGAACACTGAAGAGGCGGAGCGGGGGCGTGGGCGTATTGCTGCTCTGACTGCGCACTTGAGTGCAAAGGTGGCCAGGTCGCCGGTCGGTGCCTGAGATTGTGAATTAAACATGCTGCAGGAGCGAGCGAGAGGGGGAGAGAGCGAGCGAATGCAAAATATATAAGAATAAAAAGTGAATTGGGAGTCGGAGGCGGAGGCTGCCACCGGAAGGAAGCAACGGGCCTCCCCCAAAAAAAAACTCGGCAAAGAACGAAGCCAGCAACAACAATAAAAACGGCATTTTTTGTGCAAGTGCGAATTTATGTCTTCAATTATTCAACGCCTCATTTGTATGCCCCGCTTCCCACCCGCTATATGGTGTATGTGTGTGTGTGTGTGTGCTAATATGCCAGCATGCATTTCCGTTTCCGGCCACTGCAGTTGCCTTTGCATATGGCTGCACATGTGCGTCGTCCCGCCCGGGCAATTGAAATTTCAACTGGCCCAAATGTAATTCAATTCAACGCCCGCCAGAACGAGAACAACAGCAACAGCAACAGCAGCAGCAGCAACACATTTAAGAAGTTATTGTCATAAATGTTTGAGTTTGTCTGTTGTGAGTCCTTCTCCTGCCATTCTGGCAAAGACACAACTTTTATTTAGCCATGTTGAATGCCTGCAAAAGCCGCCACCGCCACCGTCACCGCTGCCGCCACCGCCCGCCAATTTGCAATTCTAATGTAATTTTTTCGCGAATCATAAGTTAGGAACGTCATCCTCCTTGCGCTGCTTCCCTTTTCCTGTATAATTCTCAGACTTGTGTCGCCTTTCCTTAAGGGAGGAGATTTTTGTTTTTTTTTTCTTTTCTTTAAAATTTCCCCAACTTTGACCAATTGTAAAATGCTTTTGCCGGGTGGCTAGCTCGTTAGTTTACCCGGACCCCAAATCGATCAGAGAAAACAAACAACAAAACAGAGCAAAAAAAAACTTGCAACCCAACGAAATATGTTAATTTTCTCATGTTTATTGCGGCAGAATGCGTAAGAAAATTAATACAAAATTGGAAAGCAAAATTAAGAACAGAGAATCGACTACAGAATGCTCTAACACATATCTAAGTGTAAGATGCACAAGTGTTGTTGGAAAGCATGCAGCAATAAGCTTGTGTTTGTTTCAAGCAGAACTGTAAGTCTCCAAAAATTTGTAAAAGGGCAACTCGGAGGTGAACAAAACCTACACTGAGAAAAAAAAAAAAACCAAATTCATTTTGATATTGATATGATTAAAATGATTTTTTCAAGAATATCAATATTTTCAATTTCATTTTGACCAGAAAATAATATCGTTCTGAACCAAAGTAAAATTATTTAACTAAATTTATATTAAATAGTTACAGAGTGATTCTGAAAATGTTATAATGAAATGTTAAAAAATATCGATTGGAAATTTTTAACGTATCAATTTGATATTTTTTAATATCGGAGTAAAATTGATATGAAGAAATACAATTTTTTTCTTGGAGTAGCTCAGATCACTTGATTATGCGGCCGATTTTGTTTACCATGTCTTGATGGCGAATCAATAAGTGGTAAGTCCACTGAGTTAGCAACTGAGCTGAAAAAACGGTTTAAATTTCAAGCACTGAACCTGAACTGGAGCCAGAGCACAAAAAAGCTAAGAAGTGTTGAGTTGAAAATTTAAAACAAAATTTTTTTAACATTATTTTCCTCGTTCCCAATACGAAATCAATTAAATCACAATCAAAATTTCGAAAATGGGTTATTCGGGTCCACTCCTCACTTGGGTTCCAATGACAAAAAATACATTTGTAAGGTACTCGTTTTTCGACGCCAGAAGAATTCAAAACCCAATTTTTCCAGAATGAAAAACATTAGAAAAGCCACAAAATGTTCTGAGTAGGCTAGTGCTAAACCAAGTAAATCTTTTCAATGTAAAGAAATATAAATGGTGGTCCTCGTAATATTGACTGCATTCTCGTTTATTCTTAGTAGTCAATGTGACTCAAAGCAATGATAACTTTAATGAATGAGTTTGCTCAGCTGGTTGTAATTAACAGAGTTCGGTTTGCGTGCCTGTCGATCCAGAGGTTTTGGTTCCAGCCTTGGATCATAGCTTCTTAGATTGTTTAAGCATTTCTTATAATTTTTGTTAAATTTAAGCGATTTTGTTAATACTTGGACAAGCATCGAGCTAAAGGGTACATTTGGACTTATTGGGGAAGCAATATCAAAACTCACTTTAATCGTACAATTAGGTTTTTGTGATTTGTATTTATTTAATAGAGATGAGAAATTCAGCTGTCAACATAATAATTAAGAGAGAAAACGAAGAAGAAGATAACAGATTAATCCTAATCTCGTCTCCACCGAAATTAGGAGAACTTTTTATGATATGCTCCGACTCACATCAAGTGGGCAGAGGAAAAGATTTACAATTGCTGAGAAGATAAGTGGGACAAAATATTAAATACGTTTATCGACATCGAACCCTCAGATGCTAAACAATAAATGGTACAAATCTGATATGTCATGTATAATCCGAACAGTTAAAATTTTTATCTTTCATTTTAATACAAAAATGAAATTAGTTCCGACATGCCCCGTAAAACTTATTTGGGGTAGAAATATTTTATTTTTACAATATTTCAAAAATAGTCAATAAAGGTCGGATTTTTTATTTATTTCTTCACATCACAAACTTTCACAACTATTCAAAAAAATTTTAACTTTTATTTTCACAATATTTTAACATATTCTAAAAATTTCCCACCATTCACAAACAATTCCTATTAAGATGGAGACTGTAATAGTTTAAAAGTTATGGATTTTTGGGTCATAAATCAAAAAAACAAGAGCGCCTTTAAAGAAAGACTGGCATTGCTTGATTGGTTTGCTAACGATAATCCCAATGTGATCGGAAAAGTTCATATTATGGCCAAACAATACGCCAAGGGCTGTTACGGCGTGTATACGCTTGAGATTGTGCGGGGCCAAGAGAATAGTTGCCCATAAATGGAAGAGGGATAGAAAGACATGACACTACATTTAGAGTTTAAACGCAAAGTTGTTGATGTCTCCAGGATTGAAGGTGGTTAATGTCATTCTGTAAAAGACAATGAATCGGCATCTGTTAGCTGCATACAAAATTTGAACATAGTCTGCATACATCAACACGTGAGAATTTAAAATGACGGAAGGAAGGTCGTTTACGAATAAGCCAAAAGCAACGGTCCTAGGTTAATACAAGATCTTCAAAGTAAGAGATTTAGCCGGCTTGAGGTCATGTTATATTATGTTTGCTCATAACTTTAAAAAGGAACACACATACAGCTGGTTCAAGAACCTCCCGGTTCGCTCTTAAAGTTATGTGCAAACATGGCATAACCTCGAGCCGGCTAAAACTTGCTAGGTCGTAAAAATAGTCACATATGGGCATTTCCAAAAAAAGGTTCACCGAGACCAACAAAATAAATGCTCTTGAAAAATCTTTAACCTTATCATTTTATCGTTTAGAAACATTCAAATTCAACTAATTTAAGTCATTTAAAAAATATATTAGTTTCTCATGGTGAGCATATCGACTTCAAAGTTGCATAAGTTCTCTTTTATTTTTTTCTGTGACATTTTTAATTGGTAGCAGATTTTAAAACAGTTTTTGGTAAGATAAATAGTCTCCCGCAAAATTTCACTTAGACCAAAAACACTTTAAAAAAAACATAGATTACAATGCAATCTCAATTAACTGTAAATTTTTTAGCTTACTTTTTTGTTGTGTCGCAAATCAAAGAAGTAAGTTTTATGCCCAATAATAGTTCTTAAGTATCAATGTTTCTTAGAGTCTAAGGCTCTGAGCCAATCTTTATAAGGTTCATACAGTATGTTCAAGTCGTTCAGAAAAGAGTTATGGATAATGTCCCAGGACTGTGAACAGGTTCGTATTGACAGAGATAAATCTTCATTTAAAAAAAGGTAAGCAAGATTTTTAAGTCAAATAAAATACATTTCAAAGAACTATTTATTCATTAGATATTACAAAGATTTTCGTCCTGTCCTGCTTTTTGTAAGGTTTTAAGTTTGAAGAGCTTTTTTTATTTAATTCATAGAATTTCATAGGGAAATGCAGGCCTACTACAATATCATGGGTCATGTGTCGAACAGTGTGAAGGCAGCCTTATTGTGTCAGGTTTTGCTAAAGTTTGTCTTTATATAGCTGCTCCCGAAATCCACTTCTGTTTTTGTCACGTTCGATTCGCTTTCAATTTTGTCATTATTTTGGAACCCGAGTTTCTCTTGCTATACACTTTAGCACTAATTAAAGTGCTTGCTAAGAGCTACATTATAAAGTAAAAACTAATTGAAATTATTATATTTTGACATTTTTTTTTCATGTTTAATTTGTACGACGGTCACGTTCGACAGAATGGAAACGCCCATATATAATAAGTTCTACTAAAAGTAGGTTAACAGTTTTTTGAATCGAACTTTTTTCAAAGAGGCAAAAAAAAGTAAACTCAATTGAAACTAAGTTCCCAATTAAATTATGATAAGAATTTGGCTAAATGGGCGAAGTCGTGGAACTTTTTGGTCATATTTAATCAAATGATTTGCTTATGGAAATATGCTTTCAGTTTTAAGTCCTTCAAAATCTGCAATCATGGCTATTTAGGCAAATTTTTAACAAAATTTGGGCAATTTAGCCACTGGGACCTTAGCTTAAGTTGCTGGAAAATTTTATTTTAGATTATTTCGAACTGTGCCAAAAATGGCGGAATGTTTCCGTTTTCCTAAATTTTCCATCACTTTTTGAAGTATTTTGGACAGCGAATAGTTCTGAATAACGGCCATTTCGTGTCAAATGTTATCTTTTACGGCTTCCAGGGTCCGTGAGACTTGACTTCAAGTAGCCCCACAAAAAGAAAACGGGTGGTGATAATTCGGGAAATTTAGTCTAAACCTGACTGAGGAAGAATAGACGTAATAAAGCGCCTGAGGCGCCGTTCTGGTGAAACCAATAGTCGTCCCTGTTGTTAGCAGTCAGAAGTGTAATCCGCTATCATGGCCCGATAACGCTCTCCATTGATGGTTCCGGCTGATCCAATGTCGCATTTAAGTTATATTTTAATAGTCCACCCTATACTTATTGATCCATCTTAGTATGTGTGAAGAAATATAACTTTTTTATGCTCTACTGTTTTCCTCTTTAATAGGACCTTAATGTTTTTTTTTTTAGACTTGGATTGCTTTGAACTTTGCCAACCTCTGGCTAATGCAGAGCAAGAACATAATGTTTCTCTTATGTCGATAGACAATTACTATTACTCTTTAACTGTTAGATACCGTACCGTTCTCTAGACTACTTGACCTAAGTACAGAAGGTAGTTAGGGTTTCTTTTCCTTAATTACCAAGTCCTCATGCCCAAAGTCATATTTGAAAGCGTATGGAAAAAAGGGCTTTCGAAGGGAAAATCGCTCTCAAAAGGAAAGCAAATACAAATTCAAACAATGCCAACGCATTTACATTTGCATTATTTAGCATTTAAGCGTCACGCGTTGCGTAAACAAATTGTATAAACAACAACAATGAAACAACACAAGCGCGTAATTCATTAAAGAGAATTTTTTTAATTTTTCGTTTTTATTTATCTTGTGCAAGGAGGAGGAAGAGCTAAGAGTGAAGACTTAGTTGGTCAGTTGCTCACACCTACGGAGAAGCCTTTACACACACACACACACACACACAAGCCAGCAGGCACTTATTGGTTTACTTGTTTGCATGGCAAGCTGCTCGTTTTCACACTCTTTCTTATTTGCTTTAACATTTTCGCATGCATATGCATGCAGCCCAGGAGCCAGTGCCAGGGCCCAGGACATCATGCTGTTGTCCTGCGGTGGCATTTCGTTAGCTTGCCTGGGTGAGTGTGTGTGTGTGTATGTGTTGGTGTACGCTTTAAGTGCGCTTGTATGCGTTTCAGTTGTTTGCAATGTTTTTACATCGAATGTTGATTGTACAAAACCACTGAACAAGAAAAATTAATTATACAAAAACGTCACCGCCAAACAGCTACCGAAACTGTTGACCCAACCAAACAGGAAGTGTGCACTTGGAAAAAAAAATCAAGTATATTGCAATTGAATCAGGTACAATCGTTGTTCTGATTGTTCACAAAATGTTGTACTTTATTCTAGACCGTTTTTGGGACTATTTTAAGATCTTTTTGTAAGAAGAATTTATGTTCTTTCAATTAAGAAAGCATATGTGGTATAAGTGTATCGATATTTTAGTGTTAAGGTATGGTCGAATGATGGTCACACTGGACGAAAACAGACGCTGTAAATACGATGATAGACAAGCAGACAGAAAGAAAAACCCTTATTAACAAACCATGTGTAAAGACTAACCCGTATTGACATTGTAAATAGTAAACCGTGTGTAAATAGTAAAGCCTGCTCGACTTATATGGCTGTAATAGTGTAAATAAAAACCGAAAACCGAAAAAGTGATGCTAGTTTGCAAATACTCTTCTATTATATGAGCAGAGATATCTACAGAATTTCAATAGAGAAGTTGTCAATGTGTAGAGCTTTAAAGCTTTCTGTTCTCTTTCAAAAGTTTGCTGCGTCTACTGCGGCCAAGCAAAAAGTTTAAGTGAGAAGCTTTTGAAAGCTCTATGTGAATTTTCTTTATAAATATAACAGGGGTCAACATGAGTACGCAACAATATTAGAAAACATTATAAACTGCCCATCCCAATACCCGCCAGAGGAGAGCATTCAACGCCTAACTCTTGCCATTATTGAGGCTGCAAAAGTCATGCAAAAGCCCAGACTTACCTACTTTAAAAAACCCTGGTTTGATAAGGAGTGCGACAAGGCAAGAAAACGTTCGATGCACTGGCTAAGACAGGCAACTCAGAGCAACACACCTGAAAGTAAGGCAAACTATCAAAGAGAAAACAGCGCTTATAAAGAACTATGTGTGGAAAAGCATCGCATTTATTACCAGAGCCTCCAGCTGGCCCTAGATAGTATCAGAGACAGTAAGAGATTTTGGGGTATGGTAAGGCAAATAAACGGCTCAACAGGAAGAAGAGGAATTCAAATTACCGCCGAAAATCTAGCTGAATACTACAGAGGCCTGCTGTTCAGCGACATACTAACAACGCACACCAGGGAGCTGCCGATTATTGGAAACGAAGAGATGGACCGTGAAATTACAACTGCAGATGTGCGCTTCGCAATAAGCCAAAATAAAATCGGAAAAGCCCCAGGGGAAGATAGAGTTTCTGCGGAGTTCCTGCTGCACGCTTCTGATACCTTTGTGGAACAGCTTACGGAGGCTTTTAATCAAATGTTCAACAGCGGATGTGTTCCCAAAAGTTTTCAAAGAAACATTATTTACCCCATTTTTAAAAAAGGAGACCCTAACGATGCAGGAAACTATAGAGGAATATCGTTTCTGAATACTCTGCTAAAAACCTTCACTTCAGTAATATTAACGCGTCTAAACTATTTCCTTGAAGAACATAAGATACTAAGTGAAAACCAGTGTGGGTTCAGAAAAGGATACTCCACAATAGATAGCATATTCGTACTAACGTCGATTTCCAGGGAGTTCCTGAGGGCAAATAAAAAACTGTACCTCTTTTTTTATTGATTTCAAGGCAGCCTTCGATACAATAGACAGAAATTTATTGTTTTACAAACTTTCGGCCATGGGCATATCGTCCAAAACTATCAATGTATTGAAGAGTCTGTACGAGGAAAATAAGACTGCCGTATGGGATGGAAATAACCTTTCGGAGTGGTTTGAGACAAATCGGGGAGTCAAGCAAGGTTGCATCATAAGCCCGCTGTTATTTTCTTTGTTCATAAATGATATCGGAGACCAACTTAATGGTGGTGCACGTTTTGGAAATACTGTCTTCAAAATACTGATGTATGCGGATGACATGGTTCTGCTTGCTGAATCACCATCGACGCTCCAGGAGATGATAGACGAAGTACAAGATTACTGCCAAAAATGGGGACTAGTGATAAACACGGAAAAATCCAAAGTGATGGTAGTCCGGAATGGAAGAGGAAGGATGGCAAGAAATGAAAGCTGGACACTCGGTAACATTCAACTGGAATCGGTAAAAATGTACAAGTACTTAGGAGTGTTATTAACCCCAAATATGTCCTTTAAAAGGCACATTGAAATGAAACTTGGAGAGTCCAAAAGAGCGTTAAATAGCACGTGGAAAGCCCTCATGGGAAAGAAAAGTGTGAGCGCTAGTACAAAGTACAAAATGTTCCAAGCGACTTCCAGATCGATTATGTGCTATGCAGCGGAAGTTTGGGGATGGGAGGCGCATGAAGATGTGGAAAAACTGCTAAGGTTCTTTGTAAAAAAAATATTCTATCTCGCAAATAATACGCCAACTTATGCCATTCATTTGGAGACAGGACTACCGGAATTGTTTGAATACACGATGCAGACCCACTTTAACTATATAAATAAAATAATGATGCTACCGGATGAGAGGTACCCAAAAAGAGTAGCAACTGCACTGAAAGAGTCGACTTCGCAATTTTTCCAAAAATGGGAGGAACTTGCTGTGGAACACAGAGTGGACCTGGCCGTTTCCAATCCCTCGACTTGGAAGGACGGTCACGCGAAACTGCTGGCGGCTATTCGCAACAAAAATCGTGAGGCGCTCGTTCAACGTGCACGCACAAGCGAAACTCGGAACACGTACAAGATTCTCGACTATGAGCTTGGAGATGAAACGTATTTCAAGGAACAATACGATACCTTAACTATCTCCTATATTTTCAGAGCTAGAACTGAGATACTTTCTCTAAATTACATGCCATATGGTCGAGGTAGACGCGAGGGTAATGAGCTGTGCAGTCTCTGTAATATGAACGCGAGAGAGGATGTTGTACACTTCATAGCCATCTGCCCAATATTGAAGGAGCTTAGAGTCTGCTTGCTGGGAAAGGCAATGTTCACGATGGATGAGTTGAAGGCGGTGCTGAATGGGCAATCCTGGAGGCGGTTGGGAAAATATTTGCTAGACGCCTACAATTACAGAGCGAAAATCTTGGCCGAAGCTTTTTAGGAATATAATTAAGCTATAAACTAAGTTAGGTCTATAAGAGCCTGGGACGTCCCCCTTAGGAGTGAAAGATCTGCTATCTCGCGACGAGCGGGGAAGGCAGGTGGTGTAACTCCGAAGGGTGGGACTTTCTAAAGCTCCATAGGATAAATAATAGTAAATAATACACTGTACTAGTTATAGAATAAGGCTGACGGCAATAACGCCATGCCTAATTACACAAACTGTTCTTATTTTTAATAAAGAACCACTACTACTACTACTACAGGGGTCGGCAAAAAACCTTAATCACAATTTGCTCTGCGGCATTGTTGGCAAAGCAGCGCAGTCACTATCTAATACGGTCGGTGTTGAGACGTTGCTACAGCTCAGCAATTTGCCGGATTCTGATTTAAACGAATATTTATCAGTTGCCAGTGGCAACTTCTCTGCACCCATTGCCGACCACTGCTTTATTGCTTCATTATTTATTCACTTATTCGAGCACTTCAATTAAGTACACATTTACTTGAAATCGTAGTCTCTTTTAACTCATTTCAATAATAAATAAGGCAGTTTCTACCTTATTGAAATCTTCACTTGAAGTCCTCTTCATTTATATTGTTTTCAGTGCACAGTGCTCTGCTGTGCACCTACGCTTCCTCCGCTCGCTGGCATCCCACATTTCTGATGGAATTTTCGTACGTTCGTTCGTTTTGCGGCTGAGATAAACGAGTTTGTGCCCTAACCAACAGACAGAACATTGCTCGCATATATTTGATGATATTTATTTATTATTTAACATAGGCCAAAGACAGCACAAAACATTGTCATTGCTAACCGCAAATGTTTAAAACGAAACTAATAAATCAGACCTAAATGGCAGGCAGACAGATGGAACAATTGCATACTAAAAGCATCATCAGCAACAGCAACAGCAGCAGCAGCAGAACGTGCACCAGCTGGCCAAAGAGAAAATCAATTTATGCAAGCGCTTCAAATGAAATAATCATGCCGAAAATTTGATTCAAGAGAAATCGCTTAAAACAGCTTTTAAGCAAATGCAAAACTTGTAGCATACTTTTTAAGCAAACGAAAAGGCAACAGCCAGCAGGGGGTAAGCAGAGTGCTGTGCTGGCTCGGTACGTGTTCAAGTGTGAAGCTTTGCATTGCCCCGCCCCTAGCACAAATCGACGCTTACGCTTATATTATGTACGGAAACTGCGTTTCTGCATTTTTTCTTTTCTTTTTTTTTTCAATGGCATTGCATTTAGATGTTGATGTTTGTGTGTGTGTTGCTCGCTCAGCTTTTGTTGCGGTACCCCAGCAAGTTTTTATTTCAAGCAGCCAGCGGAAGTGTTGCCGCAGCTAAGAAGCAGAAAATGTACAAGCAGTGGAAGCAGCATCCCAGCTACAACTACATTGTGGCACATGGCAAACTGATGACAACGACAATAACTGTAATGAAACTGAGATAAGCTGTGGCCACAGGCCAAAGGCAAAAGGATGAGCAGCCAAAAGGAGCAGGAGATGTGCTGTGGGAGTGGCGACAGTGCAAATCGCATGCTCATTTGTTGTGCCATTGTTGGACTCTGGGCAAATTGTTAGAAATGGAGTTTTGTATGAGTCGATGAGACGATTATCGCGATGATGCGCTCTAGCGCTGCATTGACTAAGGGAAATTCGAATTGAAGCATTATGGTTAGCTTTAGTTGCAGTTTAGAAACTAAGCTGCTGCTACCGGAGATGATAAGTATGCATTCATTTTGGGGAAGAAATTAAATAAAAGCATACGATTTCTGTTTGTTTTAGCTTTGGCAGTCACACTTACTCAGTTATCAGATTAAAAATTTACTTTACCAATTCTTTAACTTTAGATGATTTCGAAAGCGAAAACTTACCTGTAAAGAGAAGAGAATTAAAATTAAATTAATTAAACTGTTTATCAATATTTACAAAATTAATTGTATTTTTTTTATATTAAAGAGAATTAATCCTCCAAAACCCAGAATGAATGTAATTAGAAATGAGCAATAATTGTTCAAAGATAATTGAACAGTGCACTTGAGATACCAGCAAAGGGATTCAAGAGCGCGGGACGTACCTAATTTGAGAAAACCATACAACCCTAAATGGGATACATCTGTTAGCAATAAAAAGACCCAAAGCAACGCAAGGAACCAGAACGAGTCACTCGCAAGCGAATTTGTGATTTATTCAACTTTTTTTTTTCATAATAACAAATTTAACATCTCCCACTAATTTAAATTTAAACTAATTTAAATACATTAATATTTATCTCAACAAAACCTTCTAAAACAAAATCTAAAAGATAAAGTCACAAAACTTTTAGGTGCTCTCATCATTATATACTACGGAACTAATATTTTGATGCTGCAATGTAATGCTTGGAAGCTTTTTGCGAATCGTAGCCCAGGCTAAAAAACGAATAAGAATGGATATAGTAGAAGATGGAACAATGAGTCGAACAGTCGATCGTTGAAAGTAGTGTTATATCACGTGGTCACAAAACTCAAGACACACCAGTAAAACGATTGAATAAATTTCCCACAACATTAGAGAAAAACTCATCGTTGTGGTAAATATATTGAGAAAGAGTGAAATGTTTGAGAGTTTTTATTTAACTCATTTAACCTTTTATTTTTTTTTCAAAACAATATTTTAACAAAACTTTTCCAGTAATAATATTGTATTCATTAACGATGGTGAACAAGGGAAAAATATGATAGTAGGTAAGTTAGAGTAGTGGATTTTAAAAAAACTGTTTACTTTTCTATAAATAAGTTCCTCAAAAATTAAAAATTTGTCAAAAAATCTCAAATTTGGGCTAAAAATGTGTGTTTGAACGACTATTTCATTTCATTTTGTGTCATTCTGTAGAACGGAACATTTTATGATAGACAAATTAAACATTAAATTCATTTTGTAAGCAGGGAATTGCGCTGGTCTACTAGTCCTGAATAAATGTTTAGTAAATATCTCAGGAAATAATGTTTTATCAATACATTAAATGGTTAAAGGTGACTCTAGATGATTTTCATGTTTTGAACACAAATCTGTTTCCGGAAATGATTAGTCACGTCTATATTTGGGGTAATTTGCTCTTAAACTTTTTTGGGGGCAGTTTCGTGAAGGACACAAAAATTTAAAAAATGTACAAACATATCTGGTCACACTATGTACTCTTTTCATATTTTGGTTTTCACATGAAAAATTTGTTTATGCGAATACAAAGCTTAAAAGTCACCCGACTCTTTTAAAGTACAACAATGCTACATTTACACTACACTGTGTTTGCTATCGATATCGTCATCAACGCAATAACTCAGAATAGGTGTTTATACTGGCACACAGTTGAGTAATTGCGTTTAGAGTTAAGGAAACCACTGAGATTTGTTTTGGTTGACGGATGGCAAGAAATTTAATAAAATCAAAATAAAAGTAAATACAATCAACTTGTTTGTGTTATCAGCGATGGAGCAAAATGATGCAAATGATGAATATGACAGGGACATTGTTATTCTGCGTATTTTTTGAGCAGGAAATGCCCGAACCAGAAGCTGTGGATAATCCCGAAATTTTAATACTTTGAGCCAAGCCACTTCAGTTGCAGGCCCAGCCACCAGCACCAGTAGCTAACACCGAGGTTGGATGAAAGAAAAAATCTGCATCTCGAAAACCAAAACCTTTGGTAAGTATTTCATGTAGAACGCCAGATAAGCTCCCAAGGAGCTCCAAATAACTATCGCAACGCAAATGGCATAGTCGTTCACTCGGTTTCAGAAGATATTGTTAACAACTCATCGTTCTCCAGATCAGCAGCAACTTTGGTTCCATATTTATGTGGTTTTCTTGTTTCCCGAAATCCATCCATGTTTTCCTTCCACAACTCAAAAGCAGGCATGTGGACAACTACAAATTCTTCTCAGATCTATTTTGAGCCATTAATAAAAGAATTTGGCAAACCAAATGTCTCACAGCTGTTTGTTTTTTTTTTGTTGTGCTAGTGGTGATAGTTGAAGACGATAGCCAAAAATGGGCAATAATATCGACTATTTTATCGAGTATTACGGCTACACGCAACTGCATCCAAACGAAACTCAACTTTTTGTCACCACTAGGCCCCTATACCATTTGCATGGGAAAAAGCTGCTTGTTGCCCTTAACGCAATAACTCAAAACGCAGTCCTAGTATAAACAGCCTATAAGTTCCAAACTGTTTTATAAATCTTCGAAAGAACAAGATTTCATTAAGTTTGTGAATGTTTATTTTAATTTAAAGCAGGGCTGCATTCCGGTTTGAACCTGGAATATTTTCATAGCGAACCTTACATTAATCCGAACCAAGTTGGACAAAATAAATGTAGTTCAACAAGAATTATACCTTGAAAATCTGAAGTACTGGCAAGCGATTTTTGTTTTGTATTGTGGTTGAAATAGTGCGTCAGAGTCTCAAAATCGCTATGCAATTATAATGCACTCTTTGTGAAAGTTCTGGATAAAGATTCGAAATTAAATGTGTAAACTAAGGTAAGTTCTAAATTTCTTGATTTAAGTTTACTAAATAATTCAAGAGCAAAGAAAAAAATCTCCGAAAGTTGGCTCCGTTTCCTGGGACGGAAAACTGCAAAATTTAAAGCCAATTGAGGTTTTTACAATATAAATACATGGGGCAATTAGCAAAGCCAGCCTGATGCACCGAAAGAGTTTAGGGCAGGCGCCTACTAATGGTTGGCTTACAAAATAACTGTACCTATATACCACAGCAAAACCAAAAACGCGAACGGCGGTGGGAGGCAGAGGACGAAGAAAGCGAGATTAACAAATCGATTATTTATTTTATTTTAGTCTTTTGATTTTCTAAGTCACCATCGAGTCAGGTCTACGTTAAACCAATATGAAGAAATTTGGAAGATTATTTTGTGTATTAAACAAATTTATTGATTCTTTGTTTCAATTTGGATTGGTAAAGGGAGACGAACCAAGGTTCAAAGCAAAACCATCATCAAAAAACCGAACCTTAAATTTCGAACATTAACCATTGGCAAAATTTAGTTCGAATCCACGAATCGGAGCTCCGAAAAGTAGATTGGGTTCGCAGCGCTAATTGTGTGAAATGTAGACTTTAGCAAATTCATGGAATTCTTCCAAAATTGTTTGAACTTGTCTCTGTTTTTGAAGGATTCGCCAAAGCATGTGGTCGTTGATAGTGCTATCGGTCGAAGGACCAATGAAGCGTAGCGCGTGCTTGTTCTCAAGTCACACAAACAACTAACGTGGTAAGTAAAACGCTTATTACAAAAATATAACACAGTTTTGCTTAGAATTGCTTGACTTAGGGTAATCTTAAAACTAAACATTTTGATGCTTTTTATTCAAGGCTGAAAACCTGTAAAATTTTGGTAAAGGTTTGGTACGGAGGTTCGAACACATTGTAAAGTGTACGGACCAATCGAACCTAAGGTTTTAGTTCGACTCTGAATTAATAGATGTTTAAATAGTTGACAGATCTTTGCCTGTATTTTCGGAATATTTTTAAAATTTAGAAATATTTTTATTCAGGAGACGCATATAGATAATCAAGCTATGTATGTAAGTCGTAGAGTAGACTAGACTACATTCTTTATTGTTATCGTTCATAGGGGCTCTAAAAAGACTTTTAAACGTGCCTGGTCTTTGAATTTGGGAATCCTCACCTTCTACATAAATACATAACCAGCCAGTATTTCATAAAACTTCTGATTACATTCGAGTCTTTTTCGAGTCCTCTATCTGATTTAAATGGTCATAAGTCTGGGGTGCCCATGCCCATTTCGCAAGCCACGCGTTCGTTGTTGCTTGACGCAAAGGAATAAGCATTTTATCATTCGATCATCGAGTCTTAGAGCGTATACGTCCAACGCGCCCCTAAAGCACTCTTTTTAATTATAAAGGCAATAAAAAGTTCATCAGGTCCGAAAAAATGCTCTCCTCTCTTTTTCTTTCATAGCTAAAGTTTTGTTGTTGGCGAATGCAGACCTGCAACAACAACATCAAATTCTCTCTCTTTCTTCTATGTCTCTCGCAAACTCGAACGTAACAACAAAGTTGCTTAGCGTAGTCAACGCTCTCCTCGCTCGCAGTGGCCCGAACGCTTTTCGCTATTCACGGCCACACACACACAATTTGTTGTAGTTGTTCTTGCTTTAAATATATTTTGTGCATTTGTATTTCATTTCACGCGGCCGTAAGCTCTTTCTGGGCACCCCTGTCATAAATAATACGTTTGTCGGAAGAATATTCTACCCTAGCCGAAACTTTTCTTGAAGAGTCGTTTATGACCCGTTTTTCTGATCAGCTTTGACTCATTTACCAGTCATATTTCCAATCATATGAGAGTCTCTTCCGAGTCATAGTTCAATAAATGAGTTATTTGCGAGTCTTCTTACAATCGCAAATGAAATTAATCTCTTATAAATCATCAAAAGGGCTTAAAAAAAGACTCATTAAGGCGATATGAATTGGATTTCCGAAAAAACTATAAAGTAGTTGTTTTCCTGTCAAAACATTGAGAAAGTTATTAAAGATCTTAAGAAATTGACTCAAATGATTGTTTGAAACGATCCTTTCTTTGAGACAATGGGTCCAGTACGGGTTTAGGTTCGGGAGCTTAAATATCTGAAAAGAGGACCCAAAAAACCCGAATCGAACCGGTTCTTTTGGTTGGCATAGCAATTGGTTGAACAAATTAGGACAAACTAGCATCGACTTAAGATGGTTTTAAATTATGTTTTATATTTGTAGAATTTTTTGTTTGCTCAAAATTTAAATTGTTTGCCCAAATCAGACCGTAGCATTTCTCTGACCGCTTCCATTCAAAATCTGACCAAATCTAACCTATCTGGCATTTTGGCTCTTGGAGCCTGGGCCAGCCACTGAATAATTAAAAAAAATTGCCACTCAGTCGAGTTGGCCATCCCCCGAGCAAACGCTGTGACAGCCACAACCGCCGCCTTCTCCAATTTCAGCGTCATCGTTGCTGTCAGCTTCAACTATGCTCCCGTTTTGCTACGCACACACACACACACACACACACACACTGATGTTGACATTGCGCCTGGCTCACAGCCGAAATATTTTTTGCGTGCTTCTGTCAAGTATGAAGCTGGAGTGGGAGTGGTTGAGGGAGTGGAAGTGGCTGTCCCGCCCCCATTCCTCATTCCTCATGTTTGGCGAGTGATTTATTTGACTGACACTTTTTTCTGCGTTGATTGCATCGTAATCCCAACATAATGAGTACTGTTATATTTCATGGCCATTCTCGTTTGGAGAGACCCAAATGAAGTAGACAATTTTTCAAAAACAAAGACGACACATAATGGTAGAGAAGAGGGTGGCACACGTAGGCGGCCACTTGAGAGAATGTCGCGGACAAAACGTTGCTTAAATTTCCATCATTTGTACGCGTCAGCAGCAGGCCAGTTGGTAGAAGGAAAAACGAAATTCCATTTCTTCTGAAACCAAAAACCTTGTGGTTTTCGCATCTTGATAATGGTTTTACCTGGGCATAAAAGCGGCCCTAAGGAATTTTGCCAAGTTCGTGACAGAGGCAATTAAAAAGAGTGTGACCGTAAAAAAGTGTTTAAAATCAACTGTGTATTGAGATTTCCTTCACTTCTCATAAATTCTAAATTACACCCCATCCTGAGTTTTTCCTTTGGATTCCTCGCCATGCCTTTAACCCAAGGATTTCGTGCCGTAATTATGGGTCCACCAGGCTGTGGCAAGGGTTATGTATCCAAGATGATTATATCAAAGTATGGAGCAGTGCACATCTCCACGGGAGACATGTTGCGCGATCACATCCGTTATCGCACCTCTTTGGGTAAGGAAGCGATTTGGTACACCACCCAGGGCAAACTGGTACCCAACTTTTTGCTAACTCAAATGGTGCAGCATGCTGTCAAGCAGGCGGGGAATCGCAATTTGGTGCTTGATGGTTATCCACGGAATATAAAACAGGCAGAAATACTCAAAAGGATGGTGGACTTGGATTTTGTTCTCAATTTGGATATGCCCTGGCGTGCCATATTGGCAAAAATAAAAAATCGTATGGTTCATCCTGCATCGGGACGTGTGTACAATGATGGTGCGCTGGCACCACTAGTGCCGGGAAGGGATGATATTACCGGTGAACGGTTGGTACGACGTGTAGATGATGAGCCGCTAGTAGTCTGGTCTCGCCTTTTGGACTATGCAAAGCAAATGGCTCCGGTTATAAGGCACTATGAGGAGCAGAATATAATGCATACCATATTGGTGCGTCATCATCAGATTATGTGGCCGCAGGTGAAGAGGTATTTAGAAAAGCGTTTGAATAAGCCAAACATCAGTGTGTTTAGGCCGCAGGGGCATGTTAATTTAGTGTGCGGCAAGTGAATGTTATTAACAACTGACTTGGGTTAATAAAACCAATGGAACAGGGAAGTGGTTTATTTCTGGCTTCTGTGAAATAACTGCTATATTAGTTTGGGTGTTATTTTGGTTATAAAAGTAACATAATTATAAAATTATTCCAGCAAAGACCCATAGAAATACCATTGACCCTACTATACACCCTCTTCTTAGAGGTAGTCTTAGCGGGATGATCCCATTTTTAAAACATATAATATATTAATTTAAAACATTTTCAACAATTCATAACAACTCACCAAATGAAAAGTGGGAGAAGAACAGTTATGCTCTCTCACCTCCTCCACTCAATCCCCCCTCTTACATTACTCATAGTATTTACTGCGAATGCTGAAGAGCCAAGCGGGATAACTTATTATTATGAAATATTATGCAGGGGCCCCCCCAAATAAACAGACATTCACCCACCCAAACGGAATAAAATAAAAAAATTTTATTTTAATAATTAAGGGCCAGCCAAGCAAACACATATCTTTTGTGGGTATTGTTTACAACCGATTCATGGTTATTCGATAGGTAGTTTCCTAAAAATAAAGCCTTGTTTGTAGCTTAAAGATCGCAAGAGGCACGCCTATGTTGCTCTTATCCGGAAGGAGATGAGTGATGGTGCCAAGTCTAGCAAGGTGGTCGGCCATATCGTCACCTTCTATGTTGGAATGTCCAGGCACCCAAACGAGATTAATTTCAAAGTGCTGCCATCTCATTAAGAGATCTGCGGCACTCTGTAAGAGTTTTGGTGTTGTTAACAAAACCGTCAAGGGCTTTTTAATGCAGCTTGACTGTCTGAGAGAAAATGAATACTTTACTTCCTGGGATTGCAGTGGTTTCCAGAAGGTTGAAGCCTCCTGGGTGAGCCATAACACCTCTGCCTGGAAAACACTACAATGATCAGAACCCAAGATCTGGACTGAATATCCTCCTCCCACCTGTCCATCCAGTTTGGAGCCATCAGTGTATAAATTGATGGCGTTCGGTTTTGAGTGTGTTATTGAGTTCCAGTCCAGCCGGCTTGGTATGGTGACTTTATATGTACAGGGTTGTCCATATTCGACGGACCCATCTGGCAACGCCATAACTTTTGACAGAGATGTCAGGATCGCTTAATGACATACCGCGTTTTAAGCGTCAGTCCAAGCAGATTTTTCGCGAGCGCTCTGAAATAGTTGAAATTTACATTCAACAGAACAAGTCAATTGTGAAAACTCAACGTGCTTTTAAAAAATTTCACATTTTCACATTTCACATTGAATGGGACCGTAAATAAGCAAAATTGCCGTATTTACGCCACTGAAAATCCTCAGGAGATTCAAGAAGTGCCTCTTCATGACGAAAAGTCACAGTTTGGTGCGGCGTTAGTGCGAAAACGGTCATTGGGCCGTTTTTCTTCCAAAATGAAAATGGCCATGCTGTTACCATCAACCAGGAGCGTTATCGCGACATGATGACCAATTTTGTGATGCCAATTATTCGTCGAAAGCGTATGAGGCAGTTCTGGTTTCAACAAGACGGCGCTCCACCGCACACAAGTCGCATAACAATCGATTTTCTGAAGAAATTGTTTCCGGGCCGTTTGATGTCGAAAAGTGGTGATTTGGACTGGCCACCGCGTTCGCCCGATTTGACGCCGCCTGACTTCTTCTTGTGGGGATATTTGAAGTCAAAGGTTTACGTTAACAAGCCAAGGACCGTAGAAGAGCTCAAGGACAACATTCGTGAAGAAATAGCCGCTATTCCGGCCGAAATGTTGGCGAAATCGATGGAAAATGCTGCAAAAGGGCACAATACGCCATCAACGCCAGAGGCGGCCATTTGAGAGATATCATATTCAAAAATTGATGTAAACAAATCTACTTGGAACAAATTTTTATTTTTTTTCTTTGATTTTTAAAAAAAAAAACATGGGTCCGTCGAATATGGGCAACCCTGTACATAGTGGTGCAGTAGTCAAGTTTTGACGGTATCGCCACTTGATGCAGTAGTATAGAAGAGTGGCCAGATTTACTATCTTCCCTGGTACCACTTTCTCTCAGCCTGAGAGCAGTATTACTAGCGATTTCTTTCCCAGAAGATCTAGAGGCATAAGGTGTAGCATTATGTTAAATGCATCTGTTGGGGTTGTACGCAATGCACCGTCATACAAAATGTAGCACTACGCTGAACTTTAGTTCTGGTTCTGAGGACGGATGGTTTCCCAGAGCCGGCCACCATACGATGATCCGTATAGTAGTATTGGACGTACAACGGCTGTGTACAGCCAGTGAACTATTTGAGGGGGAAAATCCCCATCCCCATCTACGACCAATCGCACGTTTGCACGAGAATAGTGCAGTATTTGCTTTTTTGATGCATTCTGTTATATTTTCGTTCCAATATAGTTTTTTGTCCAGTAGTACACCCAGGTATTTAGCTGAATCGCTAAATTTTAGATGTATACTGTTTAATAGTGAGGGTGTTAAATTTGGTATCTTATACTTGCGGGTGAAGAGGACGCATAGAGTCTGAGGAAATTTGCCTCTTGTAATTATGGCAACGTCATCTGCATACGCTACCACCGTATGTCCACGCGATTCCATGAGTCGTAACAAATCGTTGACTGTTACCACCCAAAGAAATGGCGAAAGAACACCTCCTTGAGAAGTGCCTCTACTTACATATCATCGGGCGCAGGCATCTCCTAGTTGTGAGTTAACCACCCTGCTGGTAAGCATGACCCGGATGAACTCCACCAGGGGTGCCTCCACATTCAGATTTGTCAGGGCAGAGGTGATAGCGTTGGGGGAGAACATTGTTTAAGGCACCCTCGATGTCGAGGAATGCCGTGAGTGCATACTTTTAGCCTCGAGTGAATTCTCAATTTTTGAGACAAGATAGTGGAGTGCTGTTTCTTTTGACCTGCCCTTGCTGTATGCGTGCTGCGCTAATGACAGAGTGGATGGGTTTATTGACTGCCTTAGGGTGGGCATCTATCAGTCTCTCCAGTGTCTTAAGGAGAAAAAGATGATAGGCTAATGCGAGGCTTTTTCCTGCCTTTGGTATAAAAACCACTTTAATGTTTTTCCACAGAGTGGGTATATACTGTAATCGAAGGCAGCTGACAAAGATTGTCTGTAGCCATGCAATTATATGCGGTAGTGTTTGTTGAAGTTGGGCAGGAAATATTCTATCTGGCCCGGGTGATTTGTAGGGCTGAAAAGAGTTAACAGCCCATTTAATGCGCTGTTCAGTTACTATATCAATATCACTTATGTGACTTAGCGAAGTTGAACATCCAGGAAAATGTAATTCTAAAAGTAAATTGAGGGATTCAGAGCTGGAGTCAGCCAAAGTTCCATCAGGATTTTGTTAGGAGTCCCGAGGGTTTTTAAACTTTATAGTCCCGTAGCTTGGCCTTGTACATCAGGATGAATCCTGGTTAGTGTTCTTGGCTGGGTTAAAGGTTTTCCCACACTCTTTCCTTTGTATCTCTAGGTCTTTAGACCACCAGGGGGGGTTTGTGGTGTATTTTGTATTTAGTATGAGGACATGATTTGTCAATTGCTTTTGTGCATGTCGTCGTAAATGTGCCGACTATTTCATCTAATTGATCCGCATTCACAGGTGTGAATTGTGGGACTGCATCTAGATTATTAATTTAAATAACTGCTAATCTGAGTACAAACTCAATGGATTTTTTGAATTTTTTTCCAGTTATACGGAACACTTTATTTTGAATATGAAAATATTTTGTTCTGAATCCAGAGCAGGAATCCCTGCAGAAACCCAACATAAACCAACTTTATAATAACATTCTTTCTTAAAAGATAAAACTGAGTGTTTTGTTATTGTAGCTTGTGTATGTTTTTTTCGGTTCTTCGTCTAGCTTTAATAAAAATGTTTTGAAATTCGTTGCTTCTTGTGTGTAGTTTGCTTACAAGTTCACCTAAACATTTCTTGTATCATCATCATTTTATCTAGAAAGGAAATCGCCTGAGCAGGGGCAACAAATCAGCAATGCAAAGAAAAAGTTTATAAAACTACAGAAATTGGCACGACAAAAGAACTGTTCGCCTGTGACAAGAGCTAAACAAAGAGAGAGAACTCCTGACACGATAAGCAAATATATTCAAATCGAAGGCGACTTCAATCGGATGACTGACCCTAGTGGAGGATATTCAATTGTGTTAATGTTAATGGTCATTCAAATACCTTTGTACCTGCTCGCCTAAAGCCATTCTACTCAGCGCTTAATATCTCCCGTGGAGTTGTAATGGCAGCGGCATAGTGCTAGACAATCTTATCGGACAAATGGCCTTTGGCCGCTGCTGCCCAGCGGACCCATTATCATCAGTCGAAAGCCATGTTGGGCTCTTGGATTCATTGTTGGATTTTTGGGGTTTTTGTATTTTTTTTTTTGGGTTTAAAACATGGCCTAGTGTAATTTACGAGTACGAAGGAATTTTCTATGTGTATGACAAAATTGGCTCAGGCCGGCAGGGTGGCTAATTTCTCTCCACCTCCACTCTGTCGCATCTGTGTGCGGCGGCAATAAAAACTTTTATTGTTGTCACACGTAGCTCTACAACAGTGAAACAGTTCCTGCTCCTGTTTTGTATATAACCTGCGTACATACTTCCGTTTTCCGCTTTGGCCGGTCGTTTCTTTCTTATTTTCTTATTTTGGGGCCAGCCAAATTGAATAAAATGGCCTCAGTTAATGGCTGTCGGGCTGATTCAGTTAGCGCATAAAATGAGCAGAGAGAGCTCCAAGTTGTGCCCAGTCCTTTGTCTTGCTTCTTTTTTTTTTGGTCACAAATGTGGCTCGGCCTAAATCTCAGTTTTACGAGCGAATTCTTTTGTTTGTTGCTGCTGCCCTTCGCCTTTTGTCCATTGTTTTGTGTTTTTTTTTTTG
Source organism: Lordiphosa stackelbergi (assembly GCA_018904235.1). NCBI lineage: Eukaryota > Metazoa > Arthropoda > Insecta > Diptera > Drosophilidae > Lordiphosa > Lordiphosa stackelbergi. The sequence continues at coordinate 3,452 of JAEIFU010003555.1, read as the reverse complement.
CTTGTTTATTATTTGTTTTATTTTTACATACTTCAGAGAGCGCGTCAGTCTTTAGTTGGCCCATTATGTGAGGCAAGAAGAGTTAGTGTTATACTGTTTCAACATACATATATGTATAAGTTGCATTTTATAATCAAAAGACACTGGAGTGACTACTCAAGGTCGTTATCAAGACTTCTTGCTGTGGCACCAGGCTCAAGGAACTGAAACACGCTTCAAGCTAGATTAGTGAACTTATGAAGCTTGCGCAAGAGCTTACAACTGACTTGCTGGAGCAAGTAAATAAATGAAGTGTTATTGAATCATTTTAAGTAATAAAGAAATCTTTAAACAAAATTAGATTAATCAGAGATGGTGTCAAGCGTTTCAGGGAAATTTTTACTTGGAATTTGTGTTGGGTGGCTCTTTTCGCTGAACATGTTCAGTTTTTAATTATTCAATAAAATCAATTCTCACGGCATGGAATATCCTTTGTTAGTTTATGAGCCCACTTTTCCATCCCACTATAAGGCATTGGGCCATTTCTTTAACCAACTCAGTGACTAGGTTCTAAATATCTCTCCGTTTATTTAAGTGAAGGCTTTGGGAATTCCACATCAGAAAGTGCCTTAACACAGAGTTGCAATGCAACAAAAAGCTGATCAAAGAGTCACTGAACAAAAGCCTACAGCAGAGTAAAATGTCACTGAATAGAGAATAACTAAAAGAACAAACAAGCAAGGCTGCAAACCTCTAAAATTTTACAGAAGGTTCGGTCCGGGGGTTCGAACCCGTTGTAAAGCCTAAGGTTCGGTTCGCGGACCGGTTCTCGGAACCCCTGAACCCAAGGTTTTGGTTCGAACCTCGGTTCGCTTGAACATAGAAGAATAATTTCGATTTTTAACACTTATTTTTTAAAATAATATTCTTCATGTCAATAATGCAATTTTTAATTATCAAATTCATTAGCTGACACTAACAACTTTTGAGAACCGCTTAGTTTAAATTAATAAGCATTCTTCTTAGATTGTAAAGTGTTGAAAAGGCCCGTTAAACTGATTCCTGAGTTGCTGGAATAGCAAGTAAAGTTAACGCAATATTTTCTTTTTTTACCTTTCCAAAAAAAAAAACATTTGTCGATGTATTGGACAATAGTCGAAGGAATCTATAACATCATTTACAGATTTGATATTCAGATTTGATATTTAATATTTGTTTATTGCTTTTTTCTCTCTCACAAGTTGATTCATTTAAAACTCTCATTAAGAATTTCTTTTTGGAGCTTCAGCATGTCTGTAATGTGCTGCTTTGTTGAAAAATCGGGGTGAAATTCTCGGGTCTTAGAGCACTGCAGCCAATGTTGGTACTTAGCTCATAATAGAAGAACGAAACAAAAGATTTCAGAACAGTTGCTCAAAATGAAAAGCAAGCGGAATAAAAATCACTTGCTAGTAATTGTGAATCCTGTAGCTTTAAAGAAGTTTTTTTTTTGGCTGCAGCAATAAAAAGATATTTTGAACTATCAAATGTCTGAATTAAAAAATCTTTAATAGTTAATAAACGTTCGCATATTTTGTTAACCTAACTCAACCGGGTTCAATTTCAATTCAATTTTTTTTATAAGCAAAGATTTCATATAATGTGAGTACGGAGAAGTGTGCGAACTCTACTAATGTCAAACTAAACTGCCCTAAAAAATCGTTGTCTACTAAATTTTGAGCGTGTGCAGCACAACAAAATGTAATTATATAGTCCTCCAGGGAATTTATTGAGTTAACTTGGTCATGGTCCAAATCAAGAAATGCTTTTGAAGCACATGAGCAACCTTCATCAACATTATATTTCATAGTTGCATTCCTTTTATGCTCTGCAGTTGTCATTTAAAAGTTCTAATGCTCGATCCATATTCGTTTCTTGACTTCTCTTCCTGAACTTCTTGAATGATAGTCAGATTACAAGGAATTTCTATATTTCTATATTGTATGTGTCGTTGAAAAAACTACTTAATTTGTTGAACCGAACCGAATTTTTCTAGAAAGTGGTCCGGTTCGGGTTCAGGTTCGAGGAGTCAAAAATATTTGAGGTTCGGTTCATGGTCCGGTTCGTCGGACCCAAAAAACCCGAACCGAACCGGTTCTAAGGGGTTCGGTTCAGGACCGGTTTGCAGCCTTGAACAGAAGTCACTGAAAAAGATTCACTTAACTAAAGAGACTGAGCAAAAGTCACTGAACTAGACTTACTGATTAGGAGGGACTGAAAAAGTCACTGAGTAAGTGTCACTGAAATTGAGTCACTGAACTAGAGTTACTAAACAATGAGCCAATAAATAAGAGTCAAAGAACGAGATTTACAAAGCAGGAGTCATTGAACAAGAGGTACTGATCAGGATTGACTGAGCAATAGGTCACTGAATAAAAGTAACAAGAGTCACTGAGCTATTAAACACTGAGCCACTGAAACAGAGGGACTAAAATTAAAAAAAAAAAAAATATCCAAAAAAAAAAAAAATACTAAAGAAAAGTCAGTGAAATTGAGCTACTAAACTAGAGTTACTGAACAACGATTTACTGAAAAAGAGTAACAGAACAGGTGTCACTGAACAAGAGGTACTAATCAGAAGTGACTGAATAAAAGTCACTTAAGGAGAGTCACTATACAAAAAAGTTATTGAAGAAGAGTCACTGAAATAGAGGAACTGAACATTGAGTCACTTGGGACACACTTGGGACACCCGGGACACCCCGGGACACACTTGGGATACCTCGGGCACAGTCACTAAACAAGTTTCACTGAACAAGGTTCACTCAACAAGAGTCACTGAATAGGAGCCACTGAACAACAGTTACTGATTTAGAGCTACTGAAAATTGAGTCAGTGATTAAAAGTCACTGAACAAGATTCACTGAATAGAAGTAATTGAACTAGAGTTACTAAACAATAAGACACTGACTAAGAATTATGATTTACTAAAATAAACTCACTGAAAAAGAGGCACTAGATAAGAGTAACTGAACAAAGAACCTCTAAACAAAAAAAATCAATGCATTTTTCAATGTTGTTCACTTACTCATGATCAACCGAAAAAAAATTGAAAGCTGAAACTTTATTGTATGAAATAAAGATTCTATTTTATCCTTTCTTCTTCAAAAAACTATGCTAGTCGGGGTGCGACAGAAACCTCTTCCAACCAAATTCCAACCGAATTTCAGTTCTTAGGTGCCACAGAAATTTCTTTTGGTTGGTTTCAAACCTCTAATGTTTTGTTAGGAGATTTTGCAAAGCTCTTTTCTCACTAGCGCCTTTTGTCGAAGGGGCGCCCTCTGCATAACAGCTAGCGGATTATGGGATGGAAACTAATACCTCATTTTTGGCGCCAATAAATTTTTAAATTTTTGCATTATATTGCTGAAAAATGCGACTTAAAATTGAATTATTATTTAAAAATGCATTATAAAACATATAACACAATCAAA
>JAEIFU010003554.1:0-27069 GCA_018904235.1 Lordiphosa stackelbergi | reverse complement strand
AAATTTAGTTAAATAAAACAAGGGACATTTTTAACTTGAGAGATTCAGCCCTGTTTTAGAGATGGAACTCAATTGGAACGTGTGGTGTTCAAACTAGATTTCTAATTAGAAATTGAAATTTCTACGAGTTCTGTAGCACCAATGAATTTTCGAGAGATTTACAAGCAACCGTCGGCAAATCTCTAGAGATTTCTGTGGCACCACCGTATAAGACATTTTTTTAAGCGCTTAATGATTAAAAAACTCATGCGGAGCTGCCATAATCGTTTGGGAGTTCCTAAACGACTTGACGGCAAAATCCGGCACACATGAGAACAGTGCTGAATTCTACTCTGCTCGAACTATTGGTTACTGCGTTAGAAGCCGCGGGGAGACTGGCAGTCTTCATGTCAAATTTGGTTGCTCTAGCTCTTCTAGTCTCTGAGATCTGGTGATCATACAGACGAACGGACAAGGCTTTATCGATTTGGCTATTGATGCTGATTAAGAATATATATATTTAATATGGTAGGGAAATTATTCCTTCTGCCTGTTACATACATTTGCGACTTTAGTATACCTGTCTACTCTACGAGTAACACGGGTATAAATACTAATTTAACGTTTAATATTTTTTTACCATGACTTACACTTGGGATGTGTCTGCAAAAACTATATCTATATATAAAAGAAAGTCGTGTTAGTTACACCACTTATAACTCAAGAACGGCCGAACAGAATTGGGTAAAATTGGTAGGGAGGTAGCTTAGAGCCAGAGACGGACATAAGATACTTTTTATCCTGTTCGACAGCGTTCCCGTGTGACTTGACGGAAACGTCCAGTCACTATAAAACGTGGTATAACAAAAAGAATCAGACTTGGAATAACAAAACGCAAACGACAGCTATGTAATTGACGTGTAATATTAATATGTAATGACGCATTATAGATGACAATTTGATATTTATGAGAAATCAATATTCAAACTATTTGTATTAAATAAATAATTAACAATTATAATGTAATAATAGTGCCATTGCCCATTCGTATAAACAGTGAAGTGGACTATAAAACTCGGTATGGTTGAAAATTGAGTTTAAGGTTTTGAAATAAATTTTAGGTGAATTGAAATTGAAGTGAAGTTTAATTAATAATGCCGCGAGCAAGACGATCGAATCTTTCGACAAAGCCGTAATGCAAGAAGAATACGAAATACTGCAAATGAAAGGACTGAAGAACAAAGTGAAGCAGCCCGTGGAAACAGCTCGGTTGGCAATGCGGAATCGTCAGGCGAACAACAGAGAGGTCAACAAATAGTTAATTTGCGACGCAGAACAAGATATTTATCCAAGTGCTGATTTGAATCGAGCAGCGTTTCGATACGATTGCGCACTAGGAATAAAATTTGGAAAATTCCACGGGAAAGTTTGTATGGGGAAAAATTTATTTTTCATCTTAATGACTTAGTGTAGTGACCAGCTGACAAAGTACCTGGAAATATTTGCATTCAGCCCTGTGCCTACAGGAAGAGTTCATTCGTTTGTTGGTGTTGTGAGAGCCACCTCTCACGCTCACTAACAACCAAATCGTGCTATCTCACCTGCATAGCGTATCGAGCGATATGTCTTCTCTCTTCTCGCATTTACTGCATTGAACGTGCAAGAAGGAATAGGCAAAACAAACGGATCAGGCGATTGAACAGTTAGAAAGAAGCTTTTAAATTTGCGCGGCTAGAAATTAGCAGCGGAGACACAAAAGCGCGTGACGATTCATTTCGGAAAAACCTTTCTGTTGAACAGTTTGATTTAATACACAAATTTACAAGTGCGAATAAATTTACGTTATATAACCTGCAAAAATTGTCAATCGCAATAAAACGCATCCGAGATCAGTCCGTCTGTGTCCAGTGATACTCAGTTCCCAATCGCAGTGCGATTCCTGTGCCTGGTGATATTTATAATTCGTATTTACTGTGCGGGAATGCTGACTCCCATTTTGATTGCAGTTAAACAGGCTGCATCCACCGACCCGCCAGTGCAGCGGTGCACGCTGTCTGCGCCTTCGCTGTCAGAAATTTCATACCCTTGGCGTGGTCGGTCGGTTTTTTACACCCCAAAGTGATCTTGCAGAATCTGCAGTGCTTGGGATATCGGGATCTAACTGTAGCATCTGCGGAGACGTCGCTACGTGCTAAGCAGATCTCATGCAAGCAGTTTTGCCTTACCAATGAATTACTTTGATATTTATTTGATTAATTTCAAGACATTTCTATGTCTGCTTATTCTATCCATAATTCTTAATAATTAGATAATAATTAAATATTTCTATTAATTAATAAAGTAATCTAGTCAAGATAACGTAAAGTTTAATCTTGTATATACAGCATATACTAAAGGAAATTTATTTTGATTCACAGCAACATCAACCAGCGAGTCGATGGGCCCAACGAACGCACCGATGGATTAAGTACGTGTGAGTAAAATCATAAAACCAGCCAAGATCTAAGTAAATTTGAATATATTGGCGGCCATCTGTAGCCAAGTCCTTTTAGTTGAATATAAACATGAATACCAGTACAATGTTGGCTGCCTAAGAAACCCTTTGTTTGCATATGACTTGAATTTTCTTTTATTTTCTTTTACCAATTTTGGAGCCTTTTGATAATTATACCTTGTGAAGTTTGATATTCAATGGAATTCGCGTATGAATATGGGTTATCTACCGTATTGGTAGCAATAAATGAAGTGTAATTTGATTTTTTGAATTGATTCAGTAATTGAATTTTTAACTGGTTCGTCGGTACCTGATATGAAGCAACAAGCATGCATTGAAGTTAAGTGATCTGATTTGAAGTCTGAACAAGGGGTAGTCGTACAACATTCCGAACACTACCAAGGCAGGGAGGGTTTAGAACAGGGTAAAATCAACACCTTTAATTACCCTAATCGTTGATCAGCTATACCAACAGCTCATTATCATTTTTGTGTGGACATATATTTTGGATGCTTGTTATTTTATTTGATTTTGTAGACTACTGTAAGGTGCACTTATTATTGTGCTAGTGTGTAGTATAGTAGGATAAGGAAAAACCGCACCCCATCCGCCGAGCTCTAGTCAGAAGAACACGAAGTGCACATCCTCGAAGTCCTGCTATACATAGTTGGTGGCGTTATACCATTGGTGTCTGAAATAGGACCCGATTATTTAACGACACAATTGGTGTCCAATAGTGCCTAAATAACAGTACGCACACGCTACAAAGTTGTTTTGTGTTTTCCCGATTTTGGAAAATCCGCCCACGAGGAAAATGGCCGGAAAATTCTACATGCAAAAATTATTTTTCATCCGATTGACTTAAAACTTTTCATTTTCCGATGGAAATACCGCCGAAATGCCCTGTGGGAAGTGGGTTGGAAGGTGGATGGAATGTGGTGGGGTGTGGGTGGTAAGTTGTTTTGAAAAGTGGTATGTGGATGGGATGTGGGCGGGAAGTGGGCGGATGGTGGGTGGTAAGTGGGTAGGATGTCGGCGGAAAGTGGATGGTATGTGTGTGGAATGTAGGTGGAATCTGGGTTGAAAGTTGGTGGAAATTGGGTGTAGTGGGAATGCAGTGGTTCTATTCTGTTGAAGGCGCAGCAAAGCGCGACGGGTTATTTGCTAGTTTCTGGTAAAAACCAGAAAAAAAAAAATGCAACTTCAATAATATTTCTTGGGGCGAAAAATTGGGTTTTTTAAATGCGCAAAAATTATTTGTTGTGCAGCGCAAACACTTATAACATATTCCCACTTATAACATAAGATCAAAACGGTTAAGCGGTTCTTAAGATAAACGAGTTTCTTCACTTATCTTTTCGTCCTCAAAGCTCTACTCCAATGGCGACTAGAAGACTAAAAACTTACGGGAATGAGTTTCATTGATGGTTATCATATTCTGCTATGCCTCTTTTTAAATAAGTCAAATTATTTTGATTTTGATAAAAAATTTCACACTTTTGAACAAAAAGGCCCTAAAGTGCCGGTTTTGTCAATTCAGATAGGTTGTTTTGTAAAAAGGCTGTACAATTTGTACTTTAATTTAGCATGAGGGACCAGAAGGTTAACGCCAAAAGGAATCGCGAATGCTATTGCCCACCAACTGTACAATTTCTGGGCGGGTGCTCATGCCGCAGTGAATAGAAATTTTTGGGTATTTAATGCAGCTCCGAGGAAGAGGAATCGATATTAGAATATGGCATCAACTATATCTAAACCTTTCCTTGAATACCGAAAAGGTTTCTCTGACACAGCAGAGGTAGATAACGGTTAGATTCGAAATGATTTTTTAATTTTCAAATTCTAAAAAATGGGTTTCATTTAACCGCTACGTGTTAGTCCCCCCGGCTCCCTCCCAATAATTTTTGTTTAATTTCCGACCTCTTGGAATACATTTTCAAATTTTATGCTCGATCTCGAAAGAAGCATTTGAGCATTATTAACATGTTTCAACTAAATGGCTTTATAGTTGGTTTGTGAGTATTGTGAGTATAAATCAGGGATGCAAGCCGGTTCTGAACCGAACCGGTTTTAAACCGAACCGGTGTGTTTTCAAAATGTTGAACCGAACCAAAAACCGAAAAATAAAATGCTTCGGTTAAGTTCAGTTTAGCTAGGTATTAAGTTACTGGCGAATAGTGAGCAAAATTAGCAATTAGCTTTAAAATATTACGAAATTACTTAGAAAAAGCAGAGTTGTTGTAAAAGACTAAGAACATCAACCTTAATCCAACCAATCCACCCAAAATTGTAATAAGCCAAGTCGTGATTGTATTATCCGTTGGGGGGTCAACTCACATAATACTCAAGCGTTAACTTTTTATCTTTAATTGAGATTGGCTTGAAATAGAAAATGACTATGAGTATTTCTAAGGCTGGTAGGCATGCAAAATTAAGGTTAAAAAAAGTGAGAACGTTATAGCTCAGTAATTGTCAACTCTTTGGAAAAAAAGAGTCCGACTATTTTTGAATTTGATTTCTTAGATTCTAGGAATCAAGCCTGCTTTTTAGAAGAAGGAAAAATGTAGCTTAATCTCATTTAATGTTAATATACTACAAAAATTTCAAACGATAATAAAAGCATAGCGGATATTCATTCAATACCTTCCTTAAAAAAGTAAAATATCGATTGTTAGCGTTTACCTAAAGATTATTAAGATTATTCCCTGTTGTTTTAGAAATTTATTTATATATCAAGTGCAAAATATGTCTTACTACTTGTATAATAGCCTAGTTCCACTGCCACATTTATGTACATCAATTGTGGATGTGATGTGATGTGACACAATTCTCCCATAGAAAAACAAGTAAGACCGTTGCAGTCGAGTAGCCCGACTTCAATATACCCTGTACAATTGACAACGAGAGCGTAAGTTAAAGTCGGCTCTAACCGACTTCGATAAACCCGTTAGTCATGAAAAAACATGTTTAATAGTGCTCCTGCGTTCCTTAGGGTGACCATCCGAAAACTAAACAACATTTTTAGGTTGGGTGGGGTGGTGGCGGGAGGGCTTGGTTCGTTTTTTTGCTCATAACTTCTGAACCGTTCATCCGATTTTTATCATTTCTTCGGCAAATAGATTTATTTTGCTAATTACTAACTATTTTTAGAAAGTACGAATCGTCTATCTTCAAAACTGTGGGAGATATAACGTTTTTTTCAATAAATTGCGGGGGCGGGAGGGTGTGCGTGGCCAAAATTTGAAAATCAAACTTGATCTGCGTACAGATAAAAGAAGCATTTGTCCCATACATGTCAAACCTCTATCTTTTGTACCATCTCTGAGATCGACGCGTTCATACAGACAGACGGACAGACGGACGGGCGGACAGACGGACATGGCTAAATCGACTCGGCTATTGATGCTGATCAAGAATATCTATACTTTATAGGGTCGGAGATGTTTCCTTCTCCTGTTTCATACATTTGCTAAACTTATTATCCCCTTTTACCATTTTATTATAAAAAGTATAATTAATTTAAGTTAATAATATGTTATTTAGGGTACATCAGTTCATGATGTAGGCATTAATAATATTTAAAATTAACTTTACATTGATGGAATTTTAAGCTGTGGAACACCAAAATTTGTTGATGTACATTAGGGTGGACATTTTATATATGGAAAAATGTAACATCATACTAATATCCGCTTAAACGATGCATATTTGTGTATAAAACGCATAGCAAAAAAAATTTTTGTGGAAAAACAAGTTTTAGGGTCGCTGCTTGGTCAAAGTTTATTACTGATACTTTCTGTTGCACATTCCTCACATTTTCAATTTCAAGTAGTTGGCGTAGAATTGGTTTGAAGTCAAACATTTGACAAAAAGGTACCACGACCATTGAAAAAATTGTTTTTAATATAGCCAAGACAATATGAAAATAATAATTATATTTAATAAATATATATTTATTCGAAATAGTATATTACTGCAAAATTTCTACTATTCTGTGCTGTTCACTTAAGCCGGGTTTACATTGGGGCACAGCGCGTCACGTTTCAGTGTCACAGCGCAATGTGAGCGGCAAATGGCTTGTCGCAAAAATCTTGTGTCGCCGATGTAAACATGTCTCCCCCGAATGCATTACACGAATGCAACGTTTTTTCCAAATTTAAAAACATGCTTCAAGGTCCTCTTCTAGTGTAGTCTTCAATTCCTTCTTCGTTTCGGGTTCTAACTCTTTCATCGATTCAAAACTGTGTGCACGGATTGGTCTCTTGAGTTCAGCGAATTGCCCATGGTAGCCCAAATGGTCACTCAACGTGGTTTTCACTGTTATGTAGTACCAGTCTGGAAGGTCCGTGCGGACATGGCTTTATCGACTCGTCTAATCCAGAATATATCCACTCTATAGAGTCGGGCCGCTCTTAGACCATGCTGACTCAAACCTGCGAGCCACACTAGTCGCACTTTCTGAAATGGACAGTCTTAGGAATTTAGTCCCATATAAAAGCGTGGATAAATCGCATCTCTTCGTTGGAAATGGGCTTGCTTCCTGGTCTACCGACCAAAAATACATTCGATTCCTGCACCATTTTTATTTGTTGCTCGATTAAATGCCAATTTGACAAATTTTAAAATGATACGGAGAATTCGTCGACAAAATTTAGATTCGGTGAACGGGTCGTATACGTAATATTTGTGGAAACTTTGAAGGCTTTTCGCAAAGGTTAAAACATGATACACAATTTTTTGATTTTTTAATTTATTATGTACACCCTAAAAGTAATCGTTTAAGATGGCATCAGTTAACTTTTTTATCGGCGTCCACCCTAATGTACATATATGTGGCAGTGGAACTAGGCTATTACTTGATCAGGTCAAAAGAAAATTGTAATTATTTGACGATCTTGATCCGCTAGGCTTTCAGAAGCCGATTTCAAACCGCGAAAGTTAGAAAGCTAAACAACTCACAACAACGTCACTTGATATGTAAAGTTGTAGGATTTCAAAACGAAATGAGAACATTTATACGGAAATTGCCGTCGAAATTTTGAACATAACCGATTAATTGAAAACCTAGGTCATTGTTAATGAATAATCTGAACACTTGTATCAAAAATATTTTTCTTTATTAATTAAATGAATAACAAGTGAACCGAATCGAACCGAACCAAAACCGCGGATCAGTAAGCCCCAAAAACCATGCAATGAACCGAACCTGCGGTTCAAAAACTGTGTGAACCACTGAACCGAACCAGTCCATATTTCCGAGCGGTTTGCATCCCTGGTATAAATCATTTTATTTTGTATCATCCCCTTTAGTTTAAATATGAGTAACCTTTTGGAAGTACGAAGTATTTAAAGTTCACAGGCGTATGAGTAATATAACAAACTTTGGAGCCTCCATAAGAATATAACTTCTTCAACTTGTTCTTTTTTCCCACGTTAAATGTAAACCATACATAAAAAGCAGTCTAATGTGCTTGGCAAACTTTGATGTAAAATCCAACCAATAAGCTGTTCTTTGTTTCCGTTAGTAGGACCAAATTCAACATTCGCCAGCGGAACAAGGAAACATTTACTTTGTTGAGAATATTGTTGGATGTTTGCCAGTGGACCAAGGAACATTCGAACCAACTGAGAGTCGGTTCGTGATTTCTACATAAGACCCATTGTTAAAAATGATGATAAAATAAAGCCAAAATGTTGTTACCCTCCCAAAATCGGGGGTCGGAAATTTTTTGAGCATTAATAAACTTATAGGATTCGGGCCAGGACCAAATTTATTGTTCAAAAAGTCCTTAACAGACGGGGTTAAAGTAAAGTTCAAAGTGCTGGCGATAGTATTTTGTATGGAAATGTATGGAATACAGTGTGTTTGATGATTATTGAGTTTTTACCTCTCTTTTATTACATATTCTGTTCGCATAATAGTTAAAAAAACAACGCATGTATTTACATTTGTTGTGGCGTTCTGATGCGGCAATAGTGGAGTGTGTATTATTTGGTAGTCGTAGTGCTTCGTCAACAAACAGACAAAGAGACGATAGGAATGAAAAGATGACAAGAAAAAGAGAGAGTTAGGGAATAAAAAAAATAAAACAAAAATAGAAAAGAGGTGGGAGATCGAAACAAAATTCTACAAGGAATTATACAGGAAAAGAAGAAGGAGCACAGAGAGGTGAACAAGGCGAAAGTGTGATATTCAAACGTTAACAAAGGGAGAAAAGGTACGATAATTCACAACAGACGGTATAAACGATTGGTAAACATGGGAACTAAACAAAAGAGTCTTCCAAAAGAAGAGAAGAAGAAGAAAACGGAAGTTTCAGGTTTAAAAATCACAATCAAAAAGAAAGGGCAGTAAATTAATAACCTTCAAACAAAGAAATTGAAGCGACAGACGAGCGATTTTGTTTTAAATCGAAAGGGGCGTTGTTAGATAAGGTTACTTTCAACAAAACGGCAACATGAATTCTGTAACATTATGATGTAAGATGATATCAAAGAGAAGGAGGATCATAAAAAGACGGAGACGCAGAAACCTCCAAAAAGAAATAGAAAACCAGAAAAAGAAACGAATGAACGTTCGGCAGAGAAAAATATTTTATGTTGTTTAACGTGGTTATAAACGAAAGAGTCGTATTTTTACAACAAGGGATAAGGCGTCGCAAAACTCGTTTTTACTGCAATGTAATAAGGCAGCGATTTCTTTGTCTTTCTTCAAATATAAAGATATGTATCTATTTCAAATAAAACCAAATTCTTTCTTTTGTTCAAACATATTTCTGGCTTATAAAAAGAAAGAAAAGAACGAAAAAAATTTTTTTTCTACATTCGAAATTTTTCAGGTATATTTTCCTCCAGGTAGCTGTCCAAAACGAAAAAAAGGTAAGAAAAAAATTAATTACTACAAAATAGGCAGTTTGTTCCTTATATAAATCTTTATAGCCACACAATTATTTCTCAAATTATAGCTGACCTTGAGCTTTTTGTGCACCATAAATACCTCAAAAACAATCGAAAAAAAGACACACCAAAAAAAATTAAGATGAAGAATCAAAGACAAACAGGAAATCAAATGCAAACCGCAACTGAAAGCCAATACCGTGCCGCGGAAATACCCAAGACGACAGCCAACGCAACAACAGCAAACGGACAGTGTCAGAGACGGTGACAGAGAGAGAGAGAGAGAGCGAGAGGGCAGAATGAAATATAACTGAATCTGGGAGTCAGAGTTGATGACAAGCAGATTACGTTTCCGTTGCCGTTGACAGCCGAAACCGAAACCGGAAGCAAATGAGTAGCGCGTATAAATGTATTTATAATACACAAAGTGAAAATAAGGTCCCGGAAGGGCCATGCGAGTGTCCTTGCATTAAGTTGCTTTAAAAGACGCTCAAAAGTCTGCTACACAAAAATTGCAAATTAGCTCAAGCCTGGGTGAAAGTTTAATGAACAGAAACGCTGGGCAAATGGGCAAACTAAGTCAAGCAATGGAATGAGTAAAAGGGGATAGCATAGAAAGCGAACAAATCGGCTTTCTCTTGTACCCTAGAACTAATGGGAAATACCATCTTCAAGATGAGTTACTAAGAAACTAGCTTCTAATACATTATAACTTCCATATTTATGGTAATACTGCTCTGCATTTAGTTGCTGGTATTCCAAAACGGCCAAAGTGATTTTCCTGTGAATTGATGTGGCATAATAAACTCATTTAATGCAGCAGCAAAACACTTCAACACCAAGTGGACAACAGCGCCAGCCACTTGCTTCAGGTAGCTCCCAGCTGAGAGGACAAAAGTTTGATTTATGTGAAGGCCAGACGAAAGGCAATAACTTCATGCATGTGCCATGTGTCTGTGTGTGTGTTGCCCTTTTGCCTAAAAAGTGTGTGCGATAAAATACCAAAAACTGTAAACGTTGGACAAGTCAGGCGACAGTTAACCAACCTCAAAGGCCTAGTTCCCCCAACGAACCCCCCGCAGAGTCGCACAAAGTTATGTTGCGTTGCTGTGGCGAGATGACATTTCGCAGATATAAAGCTCAAAGTACACACACAGCAAAGCCTGTGGTGGAGAAACTTTAGCTGCTGTTTTTCCTTTTTTTGGTAGCACAAAAAAGGACACAAGTAATTGAATTTCAATCGCACACACACACACACTTGTACGTACTGGCAATTGCTTGTGTGTGTGTGTGTACAACTCGTAATGCGGAATTTTCATATTAAATCCGCTTTTCAGCAGACGCTCAACATACTTACATAAGTGCGTGTGTGTGTGTGTGCATCTTTTCGAGTGAGTTGAAAATAATGACAATTTAATTCAGGGTCACTAATTTTTCTGCCACAGCGCACAGCGAAGAAGCCAAGGCAAGGCAACATTGCTCATACGCCACGTTTACAGCTCAGCGCTTGAATTTGGCTATGTACAAACGCAAATGTTTGTGGGTGTGTGTGTGTGAGTGACTTCTTGAGCTGTTTAATCTAATGTAGCGCAACGCTGACACTCAGGCCAGCGCACAGTTAAGCCAACAGCAGCCACTTTTAAGCACTTTGAAACTCATTTCCTACGCTCGCCACACTTTGACATGCATGTATCAGAGTGTGTGTGTGTGTGTGGACGAGTGTCCTGTCTATAGCAACTTGGGTGGTCCACTATTTGGTGACCAAAAGCTCATTTCACCAATACTTCCTCTATTATTATTCCTAAGAAAGGTTTATCCCATCTCTGTATATTGCTCTTAATATACACCGCTTACATCCTTGACTTTCAATCCCACAGCTCTAAACTGGAATGAGACTAGACTTGAAAGAGTTTACTATTGAACATCTTAGGTGGGAAGACAACCGTGTTGCAGATGCTCTTACCAGAATAAACATCGTAGATTAATAAGAGTAGACAATTATAAAAGTGCTGAACGAGATCATCAACAAAAGGTGTCTGCTATAGACAAAATTTAAGTAATTCTACTTCAAAGTAGGTTTTTTGCTGTTTTCTGGTATTTATTTACACTATTTGCACACAGTCTACTAATTACAATGTCAATACGGATTGTCTCTACAGACGATTTGTGGAAAGGGGTTTTTCTATTTGTCTGCCATTTTATTTGCAGCACCTGTCTTCGCCCATCTTCTACCACACACTGCGTTCTACTCTCCGTCTCGTCATGTTTCATTCGATAAATACAGTGAGACCATCGTTCAACTACAATACCTTAACACTAAAGTATCGATACATTTATATATGAGGCATTCCATACAAAAATAGTTACTAGGGCGAAGTTCTTTTACGGAAATTGCCACAGATTTTTTGGGGTATGTCTTTTGGCTTTGAACTTTGTGTTTGCAAAATCAACAGCTTTTACCATTACAGTAGCAGCAGGTGGGTTGTGTGTGGGATAGTGTGAGGTAGAAGTGGAGGGGAAGTAGTATCTGGTAGAGATCTGGTTGATCTATTGGGGATCTATTGAAGATTTGGTGGGGATGTGGTGGGGATCTTGTAGAAATCTGCTGGAGATCTGGTGAGGATCTGGTGGGAATCTGGAGGGGATCTGGTGGGAGTCTGGTGCGGATCTGGTGGGGATCTGGTGGGAATATGGGAAGTGGTGGCATTGAAGTCAAGTTGTAAATTCTGAGCTATAAGCTATTATGTTGTTTGTTTGACAGTGACCTAACAGTGACTTAACAGTGACTTAGCAATGACAACAGTGACTTAACAGTGTCTCGGCTGTGAGTTGACTGTCAACTTGACAGTGACCTAATTATTTTTTTTCGGACTTTATGTCGTATTTATCAACGTAAAGAGCTTCGCTCGTACCGGGCGTCCCATGACACATACTCTTCTTTTCTGGCATGATGTCTCCGAATTGGATGATAATTGGCCCAAAGGGAGATTGTTATAAGAGATGCTGAACCCCAAAATTTAAGCTTTTTTGGAGCTCTTTTCCGGAATTTCTCCGCTTGAAATTCTAAACTTCGATTTTGCAATTGAGTATTTAGAAAAGTCAAGCTCAGAACCAGTTCTTTTATTCTTTTTAAAGCAGGGTCCCCAAGCAGAGCGCGAAAACGTGACTGTGTCTCTCTAACACACAATGAAGGTTTACTTAGGCTAGCATTTGGTAAGAAACGAGTAAGTTCGTGCCCCCAGGGCTATCGTTGGGGAACTCTGTTATAAAGCATCTAGACTTAATGTTTTTTAAATTATAAAGGCTTGGACAGAACCAAGGAGGATTAAGTGACGCGGAAGAAACAACGCTATTAGGAATACTGATATCTAAGAGAGAATTAATGAATTGGTAGAATAAGGTAAAAGCTAAGAATAAATCAATCGCATTGTACAAAGGAGTCCAGTTTGTTGCACAAATTAGTTGATTTAGTATCGCAAAGTTTCCTTTACAAAAACAACGACAAGGTTTATTAGGAATCTTTAAGGTTGAAGAAATAGGTCCAAAAACTGAAATAGTGATTTCAAGGATTGATAGAGGGGCATACCTAGAGACAACAACATTCGCGCTATCAGAGACAAAAACGAGATCTAACAATTTGTTTAAATTGTTTGGTAATTGGGGGGTGCCACAGAAACCTCTTCCAACCAAATTCCAACCGAATTCCAATTCTTAGGTGTCACAGAAATTTCTTTTGGTTGGTTTCAAACCTCTAATATTTGTTGAGAGTTTTTGCAAAGCTCTTTTCTCACTAGCGCCTTTTGTCGAAGTGGCGCCCTCTACATGACTGCTAGCGGATTAAGGGATGGAAACTAATAACTCATGTTTGGTACCAACAAATTTTTAAATTTTGCATTATATTGGTGGAGAATGCGACTTAAAATTGAATTATTATTTAAAAATGCATCATAAAACATATAACACAATCAAAAAATTTCAGTAAATCATTAAATTAACCCACATCTAAAATAAGGGAAATTTTTTGGCGAGAGATTCAGCCCTGTTTTTTGAATTGGAACGTGTGGTGTTCCAAATAGATTTTCTAATTAGAAAATGAAATCTCTAGAAGTTCTGTGGCACCAACGAATTTTTCGAGAGATTTACAAACCAACCGTCGGCAAAATCCCAAGAGATTTCTGTGGCACCCCCGAATGTGTTAATTTGAAAAAACGACATGTCCAACAGACTATCTAAAACGTCACGCTGTGCTGATGGTACACGATAAGTCGACCCATTAAGATTTGACCAAGTGATAATTGGTAAGTTTAAATCACCAACAAAAATCATTAAGTCAATGTCTCATAATTGGTTCAAAACATCTTTAATACAAGCTATATGTTGCGTATAAACTTGAATATCAGAAGGAGGGATATACACAGAGGGAGAAATGCACTGAAATTTTAATATTTACACTTTGAATTTAATATTTAATATTTTTACCATTGATTTCGCGTTAAATATGGAATTCGTAAATATAAAGTGTGTTGCACTCTAAATTTTTTGAATGTAAAATTTTTTTATTTATATATAAAAAATACAGAAAATTTTTTTTTATTATCTTTGTTTATCCATTTTGTTTGTTCTGAATCAAGATCGCGAATTCCATTGGGCCACTACCAACCAAGTTGATCTCTGAATAGCAATTCCGCAGATTATTCATTTTTAAGGGGCAAAGAAAATTTGGTCATTTCATGTGATTATATTTAAATCAAAGAGCAAATAAGTTGATTTTATTACGAAAATTGTGGCCGTCTGTGGCCCAGTGGTTAGTGTGCTGGACTGCTGGGCGGGAGGTCGTGGGTTCGATCCCGCCTCTGAACATCTAATAAAAAAGTTTTTTTCTTTCTTTAGAAAAATAGCTTGTACACATACGGTCACCTTCATCAGCTATTGGCGCCAGCTGTGAAGTAACTAGCCATGAAAAAGCAAATTCTCAAACTCTGCCGTTCGGATTCGGCGTTAAACTGTAGGTCCCTTTCTCTTGTGCAAAAAATTTAAAGCACACACGCCAAGAGATTGTGAGAAGCTTGGCTTGGCCCCGTTGGAGGAGCTGTTCAGCCAATTTAACATTTAACAATACGAAAATTGCATAGTAAAATTTAATATGATTGTATTAGTTTTTACTATTCCATTTTTCCCTTAGTGTATTAGAGTTAGATCCTACATTTAATTAGATGTATTAAAAGAAGGTAAGCTAACGGGCACATTGGCCTAACTCGATTTCTAGGCCTAATATCATCTGGCAGCCAAAATTTTGTGACACATATGATTGGAAATGCGTCAGATGGCACACTTATGTTGAAGGAAGCAACATCACGAGGTTTCGCCCGCGATATAAGTGGCAATTTTCTCACAGATAGTTTCACTGGACCACCTAGACACGAAAACTTGCTTAAGTGGTGCAATCACAGTTAGAAAAGGAGGCTGAGAAGGAATAGTAACACTGGCAATGGGTTCAACAGGTAAACTATCTATTGGTAATTTATTTAAAATATTACCAGCAACTTGATTCAGGGAAGGAGGCAAAAGGAGATAAATCAAGCATAGCATGAAGCATGAAGATCATATTGATATTACATAATTTCATCATTGCAAAAAATAAAATCAAGTGAATTACAAATAGCAGGTAGTAAATCCAATACTACTACTATGCTTATATTTTTTTAGTCAACTAGTTTAACTATAAAATTACAGAAAAGCTTTTCTCACTAAGACCCATTTTCCGACCTGTCGATCCCATCGCAGCCATATGATAAAGTCATCCGATTTCGACCAAATTTTGCCAAATTGGTTGAAAGCATTTAATATAATTAATGAAAGAGTTTAGCAATGCTGACATATAACACTCCTTGCCAATTTTGTTTTAGCGGCAGTGTTTTACGCGCATTTCCACTAAATAAATTTCCATAATTTGTCAGTCATGCATGGACGAGAGTATATTTATGAGTTAATCAACCATGAACTGTGCAAATTGCACGCTACCGGAAAGAACAAGTCCACAACAAACAACCGCACTTTACTCTTCACTTCTTCAAAATGAATTTGGATTTTGAATGGCTTGCACAGCAAAATGAATGAGAATCAATAAGACATTAATGATTATGCAGTTTCAGTGCCCGGTTTTTGGTTCAGCCGAACTTCGGTCACCGAAGTATAAACATCCTTGCAGCTTGAAAATTGTAAGAAATAGTTTTTAAACGATTAATATGGAACAATTTAATTTTCGCCTTGCGCAATGTTAGTTGAGTGATTTCCCAAAGTTGCCAAAATTGTGCTGAAGCAGAAAATATTTATTACTGGAAAGATTAAAAACGCTACCATTGCTAAAGTCATCCGATTTGAATAAAACTTGATAAAATCTCGAAAAAGCAAAAAAAAATACTAGCTTTGGAGACGTTTGTGTTGAATACAAAAAAGTTTTTTTTACTAAGACTAGTTTTTCGACGGATCGTTCCTATGACAGCTGTAAACTATATTCATCCGATCCACTCGGTTCCAACAAATGTGCAGCGTATTTGTACCAAAAGGCCGTATAAAAAACCTCGGATAAACATATCGAACGACTAAACCGTTTCTTATCATGTTGCCTCCCACGCTAGTCAGCATAGGTAGCAAGGTGCTTAGATTTGGGAGACGGGATCATTGAGCGAGCGCATTCAAGGCTTTAATGATGGTGCCTTGCTATTGATATGCTAGTTTTGAAACCAGCGGATTAGCATTGGTTGGAGCGAATTTGAAGCCAACTGAATTCCCCATTATTTTGAACCGCAATGGTTCAGCACGATCAAGAAGATCAGCTATTCTAGGATCCAGCATTGCCCCTTATGTGACGAGCTGCTCTGCGTCCCATTATCGTGTTAAGCCTTTCATACCAACGCTTTTAAAGTTTCTTTTGAGGCAACTGTGGCTAGAGGTGTATACGTGGCTGCCGGATAAGTGGGCTAAAAGGCCCAATGTCTCAAATCAATGAATTCCTCCTCCACCTGATTTGAAAAATGTATCATTAGAAAAGAGAGAAAAACGAGCTGATTGCTTAATAAATTTACTTAGGTTCTTTTCTTAAATTTTCTATGGCTAGATTGTAACATGTATGCAGCTAGAAAAAATAGTTTTGGTAAATAACTGAAAGTGCACAGAGATAACAGCCCTCAATATCAAACAAATTAACATATTAATCCTTTATTTTTTGGCAACAAGTCATTCTTGAGCTTGAAGACGGCAGTGCCTGGTAAGTTTGCTTTTAGAAAATGTATCTTTAAATGCAACATACATATAATGGTTGATAGCAATTAACGATTTTCGTTTGATCCTTAGCCTTAGAAAGATCTTAGACTTTCTGCTTATATATATATGCGCAAACTTTCTTAAAATTTAGATTTATTTAGGGGAGGATGGGGTGCTGTGATCATTCGAGCAATACTTCGTCAAAAATCAATATTGTTTTCTTCTGTAAACTTTGTATTTTATTTCAAAGAGATCTTCAGTGACCTGTGCCTAAATGCACTGGCCCCAGCGACACTTACTCCATGCACTAACATTAGCAAAGCCAAGATTGGGGAACACACACAGTCACAAAGGAACGGGCAGACAGCACTATTCTTATGTGTGCCGGACTTTTCTGTCAAGGAATTCCCAAACTATTATGACAGCTCCGGCATGGAGTAAGAGTCGTTGGGGCCAGTATATGTAGGCACAGGTCACTGAAGATTTGGTAGAGGTACCAAAGAAACAGCTGTATGACCACCTAGCCTCCTTTGTTTGGTGTTGTGTTGCTTGATCACATAGAGCTGGTCGATTAAGCTTTGTCCGTCCGTCGTCCGTCTGTCGTCTGGGATATCTTAATTTTGGAGCTATCGATGAACTTTGCCAGAGTTTCTTTTTACTGACGCTGCTAATATGTCGGAACCGACCGGATCGGATAACTACTTCTTGTAGCTGCCATCGAAAATGGATTTTAGTGAGAAAAACGTTTTGCTCCAATATAACTGCTCTCAAAGGTCGGTAATAGTAATTTTTTAAGCTGATCTGCGAAGTTTGGTCGAAGTCGCTAACCGTTGAGACAAGCTATTTCAAGTGTATCAAAACTTCGGTACAGACGAAGTTAGCTTTGCCTTTCTCGTTAAAGTTATGTGCAAACATGAAAAACGGGGATTAACCACATCGGGGTCCGTCTTCAGGGGGTAATAAACAACATTGAACAGATATAAATAACAAGATTTTAGCTAACGAAAAGTGAACAACATTCGAACCTATGCATACATTGATACGGGACAATAATTTAATTTAAATATTAAAAATTTGTCTCATACTCTGAATTAAGAAATAATACTTAAAAGTGAAAGTTGATTGACGGCAGCCGGCTTGTTTTTTTATTTACCAGCATGTTTGTTTGGTGGCTGTTCTTTTGTTGCTTTTATTATGTTGTTTTTTCCTCTTTGGAGAGTTTTTCTCCGCCTTTTTGCGTATCATTGCAACATTTTCTTCGGAAGTCAAAACCGACACTTTGTCAAAGTGGCTTACAAAACCCCATATCACTCTTTTTTTGGGTGAGGCACTATTTTTTTTTTCAAAAATTCATATTAAATTAAATAGACCAAAGATATTTCTCATAAACATTCTTTTGGGATTCCGAAAAAATTTTTCATTTATTTTTTTTTTATTCGTAGAAACGAAACATTGAATGAAATGAAAAGATGAATTAATTAGGTATGGATACTTATACGAGAATAGAAGCTGAGAATAAAACTATGTGCAATAATTCTTATGAAATGAAATCTTAAGTCTTCTTGATGGATCCGTCGCCGAACCAAGTGCCAATGCCAAACCAAACGTAAATATAAGCTATTAGTAGCAGTAGGGGCAACCCAAAATTAACTTCTGTTGCCGTGGTAGGAAGGATAAAGGTCGGCGTTGAATTCTAGCTAATTCCCCGATGCCAATCCATCTTATATTAGTCCCTTGTCCGGACCATTTCAATCCATGTTTGAAATATTAATCTTCTCTGACAGTACGTCACCCCATCCGACGAGCTGAGCAAGAGCAGAGCTATAAGTGCACGACGCCGAATGCGAGAAAGCAGCAGATCTTAAGGTCAGCAAGTCGTTCGGCTATCGAAATAATTAGTACCCACACGCTTCAAAAGTTAATAAAAAAAATTCAAATTATTTTGTAGATCGTTTATGACCAGAACAAGTGTTGAGACTTGCCTCTCCCAATATGCACTTTTCTTCAAATGAAACAAAAACTTTGGTCAATTCTAAAACTCGAAATTGTTGCCTGAAATATGGGAAAATTGTGTACATGCTTTTGTTTGCAGCAGCAACTTTGGCCATAAAAGGGCAGCTCAACCAAGTGCTTAAATTTGGCTGGCATTCATTTGGAGCTTCTTTAAGACCAGTGGCAAACCATGGAAGAAGCCTGAAAGTATGCCAGGGAATTACAGTGCCCTGATTGAAATTATTTCTCTGTACTACACACGCTGGCTGAAACAACAACAACAACAACAGGCAGCAGTAGAATGAAATGCACTCGGCTGTTGCACAACAATTTTACACGGGATTATGAGACGAAAGCGTTGAAGAAGGCGGGCGCAGCAACTAATAAAGCCCAGTCCTGTGCCTGGAGGCTACAATTGCTGCTGCTGCTGCTGCTACTTACTTGTTGCATAATATTTTTGCTTTTTATTAGCTGCCCGCCAGGGGTAAGCAAACACTGAAAAGTATGCTACAAGAAATGTTTTGAAATCTTGAAAAAGCCTTTTCAAGTTGATTGCATGAGCTGCGCAATGTTTTTAGGCTAATACAATTTAAGTATTTTTTCTTTTCCAAGGTTGCAAAATGCAATTCCTCGTACAAAACCAGTGAGAGTTGGCCAGCTGGCAATCCCCTTAATCAGGACAGGGCAGCAGCACGTGAGAGCCCTCTGGCATGGCGGATTTGTTGAAGCATTGCACTCACCCAAACGAAACCAAACGAAATGAAATGAAACGAAAAACAGAATAAAATATTTACACTCAAATTAATTTCATTTTATCTAGTTTGGTAAGAACTCTCTATTTGATTTTAATTTCAGATAACTGAAATATTGCTCATACGCTACGTTGTCCACACACTTTTCAATTATCACGTGGCCCCAAACTTTTGTGCAAATATTGATATGAAGGAAGAGATAATCGAAATCAGTGCATTGATTCAGTTGTTGCTGGAAGGATTTGCAATTAAAACTGATCAAATTCAACTTCTTTCGACATTAAGAATGCTTGTTCTAAGTTAGCAACTCTTCATTTGATCCTTAAGTGCATGCAGCAATAAAGCAAATCACAAAATAATGACCAACAACTGGACTATAAACTGCGTCCCTACTAATTGGTGGCAGTCATTGGGCCAAAGCATTAAAGAACCACACAAGCATTTAGCAGCTTAAGGAATTTTCGAAACATTTGCCAAACTATGAATGCAACCGCAGACAAACAGAAGAAACTAACGCATAACAAAACAACACAGAAAGCAAAACTCTACTTTGCCAGTTAAGCCAACAAGTTATAAAATACAAGCCGAATGCACGCAGATGCCAACGCGCAGATATGCAGCCGGTTTAGATACAGAGATGCACAGATACAACTGCAAACAGTTGCCGTCGCTGCCTCTACTCGTGCGGCAAACAATAAACAGCAAGTGCAACAAAAACTATGAAACGGAAATTCTGCATTTGACATAAACGCCAAAAGCACGCAACCCGACACCCAGGAAAAGAAATCAAACAAAACCAACAAAAAGGGGAAAACGTAAAGCTGATTACGAAGACGAAATACCCTTTACAAAAAATTTATATAAGTCAAAGTAAATGCCCAGGAAAGAATCCTTAGTATACGAAAATTATTAATCTGTAGTTTTTGTAAATATCTCGATATTTTAGTGTTAAGGTATTTTAATAATCACATAATGGTAACACTGTATATTGACGAGACCCAGAGTATAGAGTAGATTGTAGAAGATGGACGAAGACTGACAGCAGGAGAGAGACAAATAAAAACCTGTATCGACAAACAGTGAAGAAACAACCCGTATTGACATTGCAAATAGTAAATCTTGTAAATAGCAAGTAAATAAAAACCGTAAACCCGGAAAAAGTCTCATTTACGAATCTAAGACCATTTCGGTATATTTTATAATTATATATTTCTGATTAAATTTCAATACATTTTTAAAAACACTTAAAAAGTACAAAATAAACGTCGAAAGAAATTCTCAGTTAGATTGTATTGATTTCTCAGTCTTTATTTATTAAAGAGATCTCGTATTAGGTTAGGTTGAGATATCTTAGAGCGACAAGTCACTTACGTCCAGCCGAATCTTCAGTCGAACCAAAAGTGAAAATATAATTGAACCTTAACCTGTTCCGAATGCAAGACTTCGGTTAGTTTAACAAAAATTATACATTAAATCAAAGCTAGCGAATTTTTGGTTATCGTTCAAGAGAGTCCGCACATGGCAAATAAAGTAGATTGCCGCTTAATTAAAACTTCTAAATTTAACCTGAATAACCTGATATTTTGGAAACAAGAATACACAGTGGTAATATTTTTTATAAACTATAAAGCATAAATATCACTCATAAGATGGCAATGCAGAACGTAACTTAATAACTAATCATCTTCTTTAGTCAGAGTTAATAAAACGCCAGGGAAGCCATCTTCAGCTCGACTGAAGTGTGGATACCCTTGGAGCATGATATATGCCTGCCAAAAGACTGACGGAGGATATAGCATAGAAACAGACGGACGGTCGGACGAACAGACGGACATGGCTATATCAATCAATTTATACTTTATGTGGTAGGAATGCTTCCTTCTCTGCTTTACAAACATCCGGACAATTTTAATATACCATCTCCAAGGGTACAAAAAAATTTTATGAGAGAGATTCAAATGATATTACAAAATAAACTAATAACGACTGCGACTCGGTGGGGGAATTTTATTTGCCCGTCCAGCCATCTATGCCCCAATTCACAACCAATCGTAGTCACAGACGTTATTAGAGCTATCAAAGAATTTAATAATATGGAGATCGAGAAGAGGGAAAAAAAACAAAGCCTTTAGTTAGTGTGGTAACAAAGGGGAAAAAAGGGAAGAAATTTAAACAAAATAATAATAACTAAACATGTCTAAAGTGCGTTGAAGATTATAAGATAGCTAATTGGTTCCCGATGCAGGAAAATGATGACGGTCCAGAAATGGCATCAAAATGCGACACATGCAAAAAATTTCAAAAAGCACAGACAATAACCTAATTTTGTTTTACCCTGCTGCGCGTTCTCAATTATTTATAATTAAATACTAGGGGAACTCAGGGCTTCCTTACATATAATATTTCTTTAAAAAAGTCAAATAAATTTACAAAAAAATTGACAAATTATTCTATTATTTTCAGCTCAGTGCAGCAAAGAAGGGTTTAGGGTTTATGAACTTATCCTTCATTCAAGCTCCTTTTTCAAGAATTTATTTTGTCCATAAAGTCCTCGCAATAGCCTAGACGGCGGAGCATATTTACTAGGTGCGATTCACCACTTTGTGTTGTTCTATTGGCGTTTCTCAACGGTCTTCAATATTCTGCATGGGAAACACCGAACTGCTATCTTGCACTCTTTAGCGCACTTTGATAATGAATTTCAGCCGTGAATCTAAAAAAAAATTAAAAATTCTCCTCCTGATATATATAAAAATTAAAAAATAGAGGAAAGCTAACTTCGGCTCGACCGAAGTTTATATACCCTTGGAGCATGATATATTCCTGCCTATGGTTTTTTATATATATAAGGTTGTCAAAAAAGTCTTGCGGTATTTCCGCAAGCTTGTCTTTGCAAGCGCGTAGTTCTAGTTGTATTCGTCGCATCGGTTCACGCTAGAGCTTTTTGGAAAGCTCTTTTCACGCGCTAACACGTGTTTGATTTATTGTTGTTTGTTTTTAGTCGTTCGTGAGTTATAGCGTCGCAAACATGGAGCAAAATAAAGAGAAAATACGGCATATTTTACAGTACTACTACGATAAAGGCAAAAATGCATCTCATGCTGCCAATAAAATTTGTGCAGTTTATGGACCCGATACAGTTTCCATTTCCACCGCACAACGATGGTTTCAACGATTTCGTTCTGGTGCAGAGGTGATCGAAGATGCGCCACGGTCCGGAAGGCCTGTCGTCGAAAATTGCGATAAAATCGCTGAATTGATCGAAAGAGACCGGCATAGTAGCAGCCGTAGCATCGGCCAAGAGCTGGGCATGAGTCATCAAACCGTTATAAACCATTTGAAGAAGCTTGCAAATGAATTCAAAAAGAAGCTCGATGTATGGGTGCCACACGACTTGACGCAAAAAAACATTTTTGCCCGTATGGATGCATGCGAATCGCTTCTGAATCGCAACAAAATCGACCCGTTTTTGAAGCGGATGGTGACTGGCGATGAAAGTGGGTCACTTACGACAACGTGAAGCGCAAACGGTCGTGGTCGAAAAGCGGTGAAGCTGCCCAGACGGTGGCCAAGCCTGGATTGACGGCCAGGAAGGTTCTTCTGTGTGTTTGGTGGGATTGGCAGGGAATCATCCACTATGAGCTGCTCCCCTATGGCCAAACGCTCAATTCGGACCTGTACTGCCAACAACTGGACCGCTTGAATGCAGCACTCATGCAGAAGAGGCCATCTTTGATCAACAGAGGCCGAATTGTCTTCCATCAGGACAACGCCAGGCCACACACATCTTTGGTGACGCGCCAGAAGCTCCGGGAGCTCGGATGGGAGGTTCTTTTGCATCCACCGTATAGTCCGGATCTCGCACCAAGTGATTACCACCTATTTCTGTCCATGGCGAACGAGCTTGGTAGTGGGAAGTTGGCCACAAGAGAGTCCTGTGAAAATTGGCTCTCCGAGTTTTTTGCCAATAGGGAAGCGAGCTTCTATAAGAGGGGCATTATGAAGTTGGCATCTCGTTGGGAACTCGTCATCGAACAAAACGGCGCATATTTGACTTAAATCGCATTGTTATAACCAATTTTATGAACAATTGAAAATTCAATAAAAATACCGCAAGACTTTTGTGACAAACTTATATAAGAATATATCGTATTTCTCCCCTTTTTGTTCAAACTCTCCAAAATTTTGTTGAGACAGATAATAATCATAACTCCCAACAACACCACAATAAAACAAAAAAGTTTTTCTCACTAAAACTATTTTTTCGACCGATCATTCCTATGGCAGCTATATGCTATAGTCAGCCGATTTGGATCAGACTTGACAAAATTGTGTGTTAGCATATCATATTAATCAGAAACGAGTTTGGGAGCGATAGCATTGAAATCAAAAAAGTTTTTCATACTAAAACTTTTTTTCAGACCTATCTTTTGTACGGCAGCTATCCTATATAGTTGTCCGATTTTGATAAATCTCGGTGAAATTATGTGAAATCATAGAAAACTTATAAATACGAGGGTTGGGAGCGATAGCATTGAAAACAAAAAAGTTTTTCTCACTAAAACTACTTTTTCAACCGATCGTTCCTATGGCAGCTATATGCTATAGTCATCCGATCCGGCCGGTTCCGACAAATGTGCAGCGTATTTGTACCAAAAGACTTCGTGCAAAGTTTGGTTACGATAGCTTTAAAACTGACGGAGGAGATAGCATAGAAACAGACGGACAAACGGACAGACGGACGGACAGACGGACGGACAGACGGACATGGCTATATCAACTCAGCTCGTCACGCTGATCAACAATATATATACTTTATGTGGTCGGAGATGCTTCCTTCTGTGCGTTACAAACATCCGGACAATTTTAAGGGTATAAAAAATGTTAAAAAGTTACTATCGGGAGTTCGCAATGGGCCCAAAGTGGCCTAAGTGGGAGAGCGTCTTGTTGCTCTCAGCCATCGCAACCTACTATCGGGAGTGCCACAAAAACCTCTTCCAACCAAATTCCAATTCTTAGGTGCCACATAAATTTCGTTTGGTTGGTTTCAGACCTTCGGTGATTTGTTGGGAGATTTAGCAGATGGTGGCGCCATCTACTTGGCAGGCAGCGGATAAAGGGCTGCAAGTTATACCTCATGTTTGGAGCCAACAAGTTTTTAAATTTTGCATTATATTTATGGAAAATATAACTTAAATTTGAATTACGATTAAAAAATTGTTCATAAAACAAATAACACAATCAAAACTTTTCAGCTAAACCTCAAATTAACCCCATAACAGCCCTGTTTTTAGAGATGGAACTTCCATTGGAACATCTGGTGTTCTAAATAGATTTTGTAATAAGAAACGGAAATCTCTCGATATTTTGAAACAAACAACATTTTGAAGGCCTAACGCGAATGTGTTAAAGAAGAGAGGGGAACGGCGAGGTTGGGGCCGGCGGTGCCAAAGGGGGCGGCGAGCGCCGGGGGGCAGGGGGGTAGGGGCGTCGGTTTTCGAGTGGTGGCTAGGCAGCGAGGGTCGGAAAACGGGCGGGGGTGCAGATTTACCTAACTGGCTGTCGGCAAATAATTTTCTCCGGTGTCAAAGGCAACGCAAGACGAGGGCCGGAGGCGGGCCCCGGAGGGGGGGGGGGGGGCCCCCGCCGCGAGCGGCGGGGGAGGAGGGGGGCGGGGCGGGGAAGGCAGGGGAGGGGGGGGGCGGGCGCCCGGGCAGTTTAACTTCTAGACCTGGGGGACAAAATCTCTCTAGAGATTTCTGTGGCATCCCCGTATGAGCATACATTTTTAGATTACTTATTTAAGGAATTATTCTTGAAAAATCGTTTTATATATAACCGTAACGTTTTGTATATAACCTCCTTACGATTATTCTAAGGTGTTCCAGAACTATGGTCCAGTTTCACAGAATCTTAGTGGAAAATGTACATTTTGCCCAAAATGCGAAAATGCAAAATGCAGTTGTAGTGAGGACAGCACATTAATGTTTTAGGAGGACGATAAAATATCGACAACGAAACAACTGAGTCAGAAAATCAAGTCGAAAAAATGTTTTTTTTTATTCGGGTTCAAGTTGCCTTCATGAAAAATGTTAGTATAATGCTGAACTAAGGCAAAATTCTGATATATCTAACCCAAGTATATCCAATTCCAAATATCAGCAATCGGAAAATAAAACCAACCTCATAGATTAATGTTGTAACCCACACACACATACTCTCTTTCATACAAAAAGGCATTACAACAAAGTGACAGAAGTGCAAGTTTTTGGGGTGTGAGCTAGCACACACACACACACACACACAGCTGCCGAGCACTTGGTATCTGCAGGAACGAAAGCTGGCTGCTAAAATTTCCAAATGTTTCGCACTGATTTTCATTCGGTTACTTTGGCCAGGCCGTGAGGAGCAAGTGTCTCTGTCTCTCTGGAGAACTAGATACTCGTTGGGAGGGATTTTTGTTGTGGTTGTTGTTGCTGTTGCCTTTTGCATCAGCATTGGAATGGCATTGTTCGCACAACTCAAGTGTTAGGCAGCCTGTGGCTTAAAATATAAAAATTGATGCCAAGTGCAGGCCTTGCCTTGCCTTGCCTTGCATATTTCCATTTCCATTTGTTGGGGTCTTTTTCCATTCAGTTGTTTTGTAGACTAATGGGTGTCAACGCTTGAATGCAATTTGAAGCACATTTTGTGCTACATTCGTACTTTTTTCTTGTGGTTGTGGTTATCAAATGTCAATTAATATGGCCTGACGAAATCAACAAACAATCTTACGTAACAAGCACCTGCCAATTTCAAATTGAAGCTGATTTAACTTGGTTTTATTTACGCTAATGAAGCGCAAATACTTCAAGTGCAAACGACAAAAGGCAAATAGCATAAGACAATATAAGAAAAAAGAAAGTCCGAAAGGAAACGAATCAAAATGACAGGGGGAGGCCGTCGTAAAGACGACGACGTGGCGCTGCTTACAGCAGACCGGAAGCCGGAAATGCCAAGCGGTAGTGCCAAGGCAGCAACTGAGACGCAATTGTTAAGCAAATTGTCAGCGTGGAAAGAGAACCCAAAAGATGGGCAGCGGCAGTAAAATTGCACAAATATTTACCAAGAAATTATGACTGGACAAAATAAATCTAATAATTTGCATTCATCAATGTAGCATGCCTAATGAAAAGAACCGTAAACGAACTTTGACATTTGTTGATTACACAGTAAGACAGTAAAAACTGGCTTAAACTTTACTATACATAAGAGTCGTATATGCTGAATTCAGTTCCTTCACTTAAATAGACGGCCAGAGCTTATTATTATTATTATTTGTATTCGCATTCGTATTTCGGGCAATTGCCACGCCCAGCAGCTTTAGAAAAGTTTTGGAAATCTCACGTACACGCCCACCCAGTTAGTTGTCGGGGTAAAATGCGAGTGACGTAAAGTCATCAGGCTTCTGACTTAACAACTTTGCACTGACAAGTTTCAATGTCTTCTTCTTCTTACCGCGAGCGTGTTACGATGAACACTTTGTCAAGTTTTTGCTTTTCCTCGTTGTCATCAACATTACGCGCCCAGCTCATATCTGCCAGCCCTCCCTTAGAAGAGCATTCTGGATTTTGTGGTGGCAAACAGGAGATATTGCTAGACGGAGCTTTAAAGCAAGACCAAATATTTCAAAAAGAAAATCAATTTCGAACG
>JAEIFU010003553.1:0-27092 GCA_018904235.1 Lordiphosa stackelbergi | reverse complement strand
AGAGAGAGCGTGAGATGGCTACATGTGTGCGATTTCCTGCTGCGCCCCAAAAGACAAACACATACAAAAAGGGCCCCAAAAAAAAAAACATTAGCTACAAAACTACATTTTCATAACGAAAACGTCGTCATCAACTGAAAAAAAAATAAAAAAGAAATAACAACGCGTAGCCAAAGCACCCCTCTGGACGCAACCATTTATAAATATATGTATGTATGTATGTATGTATGTATGCAGCAGCAGATACTCGTTTTTCCATGCCCAGGCCAAGTACCCGCTATATATACACAAACGTATCTACAGAATAAACCTAAAAGTATATAACCATATACACATAATGGCCTGACTGAGGGAAGCAGCAGCAAAATTTATACATATGTACATATATAGCTCTATCTTGCTCTAACATTAGGCACCCCACTTTGTGTACCACGTCAGACAGCAGCAGCAGCAGCAAAAGCAGCAACAACAACAACGCAGTTCAGTGCAAACGTCAATTATAAGCAAACAAAGCCAGGTTGCCAAACTTCACAGTCGCTACAGCTACACAGCAATAGCAGCAGCAGCAGCTATTGAGGGTGAGAGAGCGAGAAAGAGAGCAGAGCGTTGCCAGGTTGCCAAACTTCACTCTATGTTGTTGTTCTTGTATGTTGAGTTCTTTAATGCATGGAATTTTAACATGCCCCGCGCGCTTACCGCACCAACCACCGCCACGCTTGGCTTGCCTGCCTGCCTGGCTGGGCTGGCTGACTGGCGCTGGCCATGTTGGTTGTTGGACTGGATTATAATAACATGCTGTCGACGTCAACGTCGCTGCTCGCTGCTCTCTGCTCGCATTTTCCACCTTCTCTATAGTATTCTTACTCGCTCTTGTTCCCTATAGAGCACATCTTAAGATCCCCCCCCAAACCTCTCCTTTTCAAAATTTCAATAAATTTAAATTGCTCTAGTTGAATTAAATTAATCAAACATTTTGTGCTAAATTAACATAAATTGGCATCAGCTTTGTCGCTCTTGTCAGTTCAGTGAGTGAAGTTGAAAAAAAAAAAAAAAAATGTTCAATTCAAGTGCAAAATAATAATCATTACAAAAAATCATCCATTTCCAGCCTCCTGCGTATCAAAAAAAATCCTTTGTGTATTAAATGGTGTTGTTTGATGTGTAATCAATGATGATGAAGAAAAAGTTATACCCAAAATAATAATCCACCAAATATTTAAGTGCAAAAGAATCCTTCTTATCCCAATGTTCAATGGGAGGAGCGCGCCCATTTAAAATTATGCGCCTCCAATGCGGCATACATAATGCTCAATATTAGATTCCGTGAGTGTTCCGTCAAAACATGGTACGCGACAGTAGCCGTAACATTTGTTTTGGAAAATTAGCCGAAACTACGACGCAGCAGCAGCACCAACAACAACAACAACAGCAACCAATAGCCGTGGATAGTAGCAGCAGCAACAATAATATTATTAATAATAACAACAATACTAATCATAACAACAACAATCCCAAAATAAAAAGGTAAGCTATAGTTTTTAAAAGAAGATTTACGCCCAAAATATATACCTTTTCTATACCTAACCGTTTTGAGATTTGTTTGAAACAGGCATTTCATAATGTTGTATTATTCCCCATTACAAAACTGTTTTTTGTTTAAACTTTTTTTAAAAACATGATTTTTAAAGACCCAAAAGGTCTTTTAAAGCTTCAGTAAATCATTAACCTGTTCATTAAATTTTTAAATTTTACACAAAGTCAAATCGATTCTAATCGGAATTAATAAATTTCTCATTCTAACAAAATTTTGAAACCAAAACTTTGTTATTCTGAGTCGGAATCGTTAGCAAATAAAATTGCAGACTGAAAAGATCTAGTTTAAGAAGATTTTTATTCGGTTCCGGTCATCTGATTTCTTAGCGGAGTCATAATAAACTTCACACCAGAAAATAAACGTTCTACACTTACTTGTATAGCTGGAACATCAAGAATAACTTTTGATCGGGTTAAACCGAAACGAATTTCGGTTTTGGTATCGGTACGTCCCGAAATGAATGTTTGGGTTAAAGGGTATATTTCGGTTTTCATTTAATTTCGATTTTCGGTTTCGATACGGTACCCGGATTTTTTTGTCGGTATACCGGTAGGTACCGGTACGTACCGTTATAATAATCTTATTTTTAATACCGAAAAATTTAATAAAATTCTGAGATAATTCTAAATCATTTTATTCCCGTTTAATAAAACGAATCAAAATTCAACAAAAACCAGGAAGGCCAAGCTAACTTCTTTGTTTTTGCCCAAGTTTTTATACCCTTGCAAATGTTTTAATACATCAGAGTTTAAGAACGCGAGCATTAAAACAAACAATTTTTCTAAATAAAACCCACTTTTCAACCGACAGTTCCTATGACAGCTATAAAATATAGTCATCCGATTTTGACCAAAACTTCCAAATCTGTGTAAAAGCGGATAAGATTAATAATCGCTAGAGTGAGACACGTTAAGATAAAAAACAAAAAAGTTTTCTCATTAAAACACACTTTTGACCGATTGTTTCTATGGCAGCTATAAGATATAGTCATTCGATCCGGTCGGTTTCGACATATTAGCAGTGTGCAGTAAAAGACTAGCTGTGCAAAGTTTCAGCTCGATAGCTTTAAAACTGAGAGACTAGTTTGCGTAGAAACAGACAGACGGACAGACGGACGGGCAAAGCTCAATCGACTCCAGCTCGTCACCCTGATCAAGAATATATAGAGTTTCTAGGGTCGGAAATGAATATATCTATGCGTTGCAAACTTCTGGGCAAAGTTATAATACCGTTTGCAAGGGTAAAATGAATGGTTTTACATTTAAAGTAAAATTATATAGACTTCATATTTCGTATTTCTTTACGTAGTAAACATGTAATGATTGCATGATATGCTCAAAATATTATATTATGTATTATTAGTTTTCATAGTTCATACAATTCCGGAAACCTTGTCTTTCTGACCACCATTTAAGTACATTATCTTTATTTTATAAACGTTTTAAGCTCTAGGATAATCTTGATTCATGCCTTTTAATGGTTTTGTAGAAAACAATAAATAATTTGTATTGTCCTGTTTTTATACCCGTTACTCGTAGAGTAAAAAGGGTATACTAAAGTCGTGCAAATGTATGTAACAGGCAGAAGGAATCATTTCCGACCATATAAAGTATATATATTCTTGATCAGCATCTAAGAGATAGAAGATTGACATGTATGGGACAAATGCTTCATTTATCTGCACGCAGATCAAGTTTGTTTCAAATTTTAGCCACGCCCCCTCCCGCCCCCGCAATTTGGAAAAAAGTTATATCTCCTACAGTTTTAAAGATAGGGGATTCGTTCCTTTCAGAGATAGTTAGTAATCAGCAAAATGAATCGGTTTGCCGAAAGAATGATAAAGATCGGATGAACGGTTCTCAAGTTATAAGCAAAAAGTGAACCCAAGCCCTCCCCCTACCACCCCTCCCATCCTAAAAAATTTTGCATACTTTTTGGATGGTCACATTAAGGAAGGTGTTTTTCCATGAGTAACGATTATATCGAAGTCGGTTAGAGCCGACTTTAACACGCTCTCGTTTTTTCATAAAATCGACATCATCTCGACTTTCAAAGACAAAGTAGTTGGGTCCGAGCTGCTTTCCTCATTTATTTAACAGAAGTGGATAAAATTATTGAACATATATCAGTCAAAGCGGTTACATAACTTTTCCGTACAGAGACATTATAGAAATGAATTATTTTCAAAGAGACTTGTACCACTGAGTGGTTGCACGCACAACCGAAACCGTACTGGTAAAACGTTTAGGTTCTTTTCGGTATTTTCGGTTCTAAAAATATCGGTTCTCGGATACCGGTATACAAATAGTTCAAAATATCGGTTTCCGGGTTCTAAGTTTCAAACCGTTTCCGGTTTGATTCCCTGGTATCAATAAAATTACTTCTCGAAACCCTGAATGTGGCTTCTGACAGTGAAGTAATTAATGGGTCCGAAGAAAAAGAAGAAGTGCATAAAACAGATCTTCCATTGTACGAGCTCTTGAAGTTTTCTACTGTAAAGCAATTGAAAATTTTAAACTCTTTATTCCTAGCTTCCAGCTTTTGCTCCGACATCAAGTCAAATGGTAGTCAAACATTGCTAATTATTATATGTCAGCTCCATGTATTAAAATTTTGTGAACTGAACTCCACATGCAAAACCAGGAATATTCATTTACAAACATTTTCGCTGTTTGCAATGCAATTGGAAAATCATCTACATCAAATCATGAACTAGGTCGTTCTTTCAACCATTCTTGCTTATATTTTCGTTAAATTCACAGCATCTACATTTTTTCTTCCACCAAATGGACATTAAATCAGCACATGATATATCAAAAATATTTGTAAATTTATGCGCTTCCATTGCAAAAATTTAAACCAATTGGCGCAATTCCTCATATCAAAATTTGAATATATCAGAATAAAATTAAAGCAGCTTAGATGCAGTTTCTGATCTTTGCCCTAAGATCACGCACGGTCTTAAAACCGTTTCGATTCTTGTTTTTGGGTCAAATATGCTGAATTTGTGCATTATCCGGGCTCTCCCATGTTCGTCAAATCATGCGAAATCGGAATTGTTAAATGTTCTCGCTTCCAAAAACCGACTGTGTTATTCGACTTTTAACTTAAAATGCCAATTACCTTCATTCAATCCTCTTGATGGCAAAAAGATTCGACCGAATTCTTTAATAGCTTCTTCGAAATCACAACTCTTACCAATTCTGATTAATTGGATTCGGAAACGAGAACAAAATCATATTCAAACTAGGCATATCACGACTTCGAGAAGAAATAGTAGCATTAGACTGGATTAACAGGATGAAGCATTAAGTTTTCTTAGTATCTAAGACGTGTAAGTGTGATTCTCATCACTGTGTTCAACAAATCTAGTAGAATTCCCTTGATTTGCTTCATGGTGTAAGTCCGAATAAGTCAACAAGAATCCGTATATTTATGGGTTCTAAAAAAGGGAAACTAAATATGGGATTTATTGTTAAAGAAGCCAATTCTTAGGAAAATAAAAACCAGATATAAAAAACTGGGTGATCCAAAACTAGGAAAAAAATATTTAGGATAAAACAATGGAAGATCCAAAACTAGGAACCAAAAATTTAGTAACCCAAAAAATTTAAAACTCAAAAAATAGGAACCTTAAAAATTAGGAAAAGTGAAAATAACAAATATTTATTAAATAAAATATAAATATTTGTTATGTGTAATTTAAATCTTGGAAAGCAACAGCATTAATAGCAACAAGGGTTACTTTATGGTTTTAGAATGTGCTGTAAACGGGCCTTAAAAGGAAAAAAGTCACATGTATAAGCTGGAAATAACTAAACACCCAGTGTGTTTTGAAAATGCTCCAACGAATAAAAATTGTTGATTTTCAAATTGTTTACAGTTACATAAATATACCATATTCTAATTCTTAAAACATTGAAATATTAATAATTTCATAAACATTTTTCATACACCGGGTGTCCTATGAATTTTGGTGACCCACCTATAACTTCTTAAGAACTTTAAAGGTTTTTAGACTTGGTTACTACTTTTAAAATCTTTTATAATAAAACAATTCTGCCTATTTTCTATCTGCTACTTCCTGGTGTTCTTTAATCTTATATGTGGTTTCCCCTCTGAGAATTGTGGATGAAAACACCAACTGAAAGTTGTATAGATGCGTAAGCCCACTTCTTGCTACACATCTTCTCTATGTATCTATGACCAGAAGATACAACCAAGTGGCCCTGTCTAAGAACGCGTACCTTGAATTGTCTTTTCTGTTTTCTGTTTTGGGCTTTTTGTATCTTTTTACCTGCCGTTTGCCAACAAACTGGCGACGTGTTCAAAAAGGCTAGAACGAAAACAGACAGCAGTAGCGGAAGGGACGGTCGACATGTGGCGGCTGCTGTCGCCTCAGTCAACGTCTCGGTCGACGTCTATTCTGTTATTACGTAATTTTGGTATGAATTTTATATTTGGGCCTAAAACTTTTGACTTTCAAACAAGTTTTGTTTCTCTTTCGTCTCTCTCTGGCAATTTGTTGTTATTTTTTTGTTATTTATTTTTGTAGGGTGCAAAAGTCGCTTGTTTAATTGCTTCATTAGACAAATGTTTGTTGTTTTTTTGTGGTTGTTGTTGTTGTTGGTGTTTGGCGGTGCATTAAACCCGCATCAATGTCAGTCAGCAGCAGCCGCAGCAACAACAAACTGCCTTCTCCTCAATAGTTGCGGTAATTACAAGACAATCGTCAAATCGGAGTTCAAAACCAGACGCCAGCTTTTTGACATTGACAATGAACCGAGAAAAAAAAACGAGTCAAGCGCCGAAAAAAAATATAGTTTCAAGCCAAATGTGCATAAATAAATTACGCACTATTTTGTTTCTGTTTTTATTTTATTTTTTTTGTTGTATTTGATGACGCATGAGTTGTTGGTGGGGTTGGGTGGATTTTTGTTTGTTAGATATAAATTTCGAATTTTCGAATTTTCTGTTCATTTTATTTGTTTGTACAATAATCTCTAGGCAAAATCTCTTTTTGCTTATTTTTTCCCCTCTCTGTGTGATGTTTGGCAATGTAATACAAAGCGAAATTGGTTTTAATTTTCTGGGGCGTTTTTGTGTACAAGTGCGTATGTGTGTGTGTGTGTGTGTAAATGAATGAATTGGCTGTTGGAGGCGGCTAGCGGTGACCCTGAAGCTTAGTAAACTTTTTTTTTGTTTAAACAAGAAAAAACACTTGAAGATTTAATTTTTCTATACTGAACAATTTACTTGTTTGTTTGGTTTATAAATTTCCCAAAAATGTCTAGAAAAAATGTTCAATTTTTGAACTTTTGTAATTGAAATTGTAGCATTTGAATATGAATTAAAAGAAAACTGAAATTTTTGTATTTATTTTGGATATGTTTCAATATTTTTTTTTGAATCCTTGTCAGTTTCTTATAAAAATTATCCTGTCGGCCAAGTTCTTATATTGGCGTCTTTACCCATAAAACTGTTTCGCCCATAACAAATTTCATGAGAAAATCATTTCTTCATCCAAACAAAATTATTCAGTTTCACGACCAAAAATTGTCTGTAAATTTTTTTTTAATTTTTCCTTGAGGTGAGGAATAGCATTTTATAGACGACATTGATGGATACCGTATGGTTCTACCCCAGACTGAAGATGACAAAATCGAGCTATAACATGACTCGATACAACCACAAGAACTGTAAATCGATGGCAAGGGTCCTAGTCAGATTCATGGTATTCATTTGAAATAGAAAGTAGAAAGCAGCTCACGTTAGCCAGCAGCTCTTTGGGTGCATTGCTGTGTTAAAAAAGATCATCAAGGAGCAGGCGTGAGCGACGATCAAAACTTTATACCAGAGACGTGCATCCTCTTAACAGTGCACTATAGGAAACTTTCCCCATTTTCAGAAATTTGTAAATATCTTCACAATTGAACAAAGTTTTTGGGTCTAACTGGAAAGTAAACCATCTAAAGGTCATTAGGATGTGTTTTTGGAATATTTTCAAAGTATAAATTTGTATTGTCTGGGGAATCATTGCGAGCTTTTAAGCAGATAATTCAATTTATTTTCAATAAAACAACCTCTGAGACAATCAAAAGTTATCCTTTCACATTGTATTGAAGTCAACATTGCCAAAATGAAGGTTATCTCGCAAAAGTGCACATGGAGACTAATGTAAGAGAAATGGAAGCTGAATTGATGATTCTACAACGAGTATTGAGAAAAATACAAGCAGCAGACTCGCACAGTGGTTCCAAAAAAAAAAAAAACGTCAGTGGTGAAAAACGTTTTTGATTTGGCTGAAAGTCTGTACATGGGTAAAAATAAAATTCAAAAAAGAAAATGGCAAATCCAATACGGCGAAGAATTTCTTCAAAAAGTATTTGGATTAATACCTCGATAACTATTGGACAGATTTTTATACTCTGTACGAAAGGTACACAGAGTGTATTAAGTTTGTATAAGAGTATGTAACAGGGAGAAGGAATCATTTCCGAAAATTATTCATATCTGTGGCAATAAGGAAAAACAGCACAAGTGTGTTTTTCCTACTTTTCAGGAGAGCAATTATTAACTTTAAATGAATAAGAGAAAAAAGTGATTGGCCGCCAATCGCAAAAAATTTTTTACAAATTGGAAGTATTTCTTGAAGTATGTAAGTCTTTTTGAATAAATCAAGTTGTCATTTTAGCATTTTGACGTACAGACCACAACTTATTTACATTTCTTCAGACTTATGATGTTTTGATTTACCGTTATATCGAAATTTCGACACAATATAGAATTGATACTGATAAAGCCTTTGGTATTAAAATCTCAATTTTGACATAACTCGATTTGTGCTGTTTTTCCTTATTGCCACAGATATATTCTTGATCAGCATCAACAGCCAAGTCAATATAGCCATCCGTCCATTGAAGCGTCCGTTTGTCCTTAAAGAGAGGGAGAGAAACTTAAAGATGAGCGCAGCAGCAGCGCTGCATTCAGCTCCTACTAGAAATACTGAGTATATTATAGCCGGGCTTGGTCGACTTTCGCGGTAATTGTCGCAGAAAAATCATCACCGAGACCTAATCTGCAGCTATGTGCAGCTAATTTTTGGATATGTTTTGAGAAGTGTCTAAACAACATTTTCTATTTTGTTTGAGTGCGGGATCTGATGGGAGTTTTGACTTACGGCTTTTTCTAACACGTCTTTTAAGAATGTAACTAAGAAAAAACCTCTACTTTTATTAATGACCCACTATTTCATGCATTGTTAATAATAATTTCGAACAATACATTCAAATTATAGTTACATTCTGAAATAGAATCCATTTTGCACAATCCTTCTGAACGTTGTGTTATTTTTAATGCTTGACGAGTAAACGATGAGGCACTTTCGACGCTCACGAACGGAGTTCATACCTGAGCCGGGTAGGGACACTTCCCCTTATTAACGGTCACAATACAAACTAGATGTACCACTACACTCGGTGAGAGAAGCTTGGCTTGGCACCGTTGGAGGAGCTGTATAGCCAATTTTACATTTTACCACTACAACTATTCCAACCATTAAAAGTCCCTTAAAAACATATTTTTGGTTTCTACTTTTGGCCAGCTTTTTGAGATTTGGGACCATAGTGCGTCGCTTTATGATTTTGATTTTGCTGGTAATTTTGTTCAGTGGCGTAAGTCGAAGCTGCAGCATGTGTTTGCTTCTGCAAGTCGAAGGCAGCGCAAGCACAAGAGAAGTCTCTCACATCTCTTCTCTGCTTTTCCTTTTTGCCCGGCCCGTTATTTCGCTCAACCCACAAATAATAAAACAATTTGCGCTAATAGTCTCGAAAAAAAAAACAAATGTTAAATTTTGGTAGTCTTGATAATTCCAATAAAATTTCGTGGCGAAAGCGCTGTTGTCGACTTGCAGAAGCGAAAAGAATTTTATGCTCAAAAAATGGGAAAATATCTACAAATAACTACAAATAAGATTGATCACAAGAATAAACGTATTAAAAAACTTGCACTCTTTAGTGGCTTTGTGAGACAGACTCGAAAGAATACGAGAAAGTCACAACAATAAAGGACAATGCCTCGGTGAATATCATTCTACCCCAGGTTAGGAAAGGCAAGAAATCTCTCCTACGCATATGCCCATTGTGATACTACATAATTCCCTATATAAAACGTAGAATTGAGAGGAGTTTCAGTATAAACTAAAGTATATAGGGAACCTCTATTAAGGGTACTTTCGAAGGGAAGGGACGAAATGTTTTGAGTTTCCTATTATTTTGAGTTGGTCAGTAGCATACAGTCTTGTTGAGTTGGTCTACAGCTTCTACAGAAGTCGTTGTGAGCGTTTTCTAGGCATACAGCACATTTATCGGTGAGGCAGTGACTCGAAAAGGTCCTGATGTTCTCTCTACCTTGGTTTAACAAAACGTTTTTATATGGTTTCGTAGCTAGGGACCCGGGTTTTGTTCCCTTTGAATAGTTTCTAATGCCAAGGGCATTTCTATCCTGCTCTTCTCCGGAAGATGCTGAATGGTAATCGTTTTATCTACCGAATCGGTTTCCAAATCGATTTAACAATGAAAAAAGTTAGTCTTTTTCAGTTTTGCTCAACCAAATCTGTTCAGAAGAAGAATAATACTAAAGCATTGAAAAGTATTTAGCAGAGGCACTTGGAGCACAATTGTTTTTGTAGACCACCGAGACATGTTAAACAATTTCCAAAAGTACAAAATTGTGTATATTTATTTCTTTATAACTATTTCCTTAGAATTTCTTTACATAGTTTACCTGTGCAATTTAATTATTTTTAGGACGCCCACTATTTACAGTAGAAAGTCACTTTGCAGTTTCTTCCCCTATCTAATCTACTTTTTTGGGCTTTGACAGATAGAGCAGTCGACGTCGACAACATGTTAGTCAATGCCAAAAAGAACAAACATACACAGAGAGCTTGCCAGGCAGGCGAAAACCTAAACTATATGAGTATATAAAATAGCAACAACAATATCAAATGTAACATGACATTGAAACAAGTCAAAAGCACTGAAAAAAAAACAAAAAAAAAAAACAAATTACATATATATATATAATCTGATAAAGGTTGTTGCTGTTGTTATTGGTGTACATTATTTGCCATCTCGTGTTAAAAAGCGAGACACGAAATTCAATTAAATGAATGAGAAAAAAAAGAAGATTATAAATAAGTGGATCAAATCCAATTTCTAATGCTAATCGATTATTCAAGGTTTTTACTAACATAATTTTGTTATAAACGAGGGTCGTCTTTATTATAAGTATTTGGGAAAAATTCAGCTATGTAACTTTATCATCTCCGTTAATGTTCCTCAGTAGAAGCATAGAAATTAAAAGGTTTTCGGTTACCAGCTTTCGAAATCGCTTAAGTAGAAGACTGACTCGACCCTTTTGCTATGTCATATATAATTTAGATTTTCATTGAGAGCAGAACCGAAACAAAATATTAACAACAGGAACGAAACTTTGGATTAAACCTTTTTGCACTTTCTGGTAGATTTTCCAGAACTTTCCACAAAGCGTAATATGTCATTCACAACGACTAAGAAAAACGTTTCAGTTTGACGGCCCAGCATATTCTTCTGATCCAAAGTAGATAAAACATTCCATTTCTCATAGGGGACTTAAGGGGTCACTGCCTCATCGGTAGGCAAGCAGCAAACCTGGACTCCTGACAAGCTGTAGGAGTGAGTAAGAGAAGGACATGTCAGATATAAAGCAAACCATTAACAGTGAACCATTCCTTTCTCCTTAACCGATATAGAGGTCCCGTTTCTATTGCAGGTTAATGAAACCCTATGAAACAATCTTGGCCTAAGTGTTCAAACATAACCTATACTAAGCTATTTCTGCTCAGAAAAGTATTTGTCGCATGTCGCGCTAAATAAATAATATTAAATTCAGCATATTTTTTTGCCTTCAATAATCCCGGATTTTTATTAGCCGAGGAAGAGAACGTCAATTTTTTTTTGACAATATTTGCTGATCCTGGCTGGTCATAACAATTGGCTTGAAAAGTGGAGTGCGTCTCTCAAAAAAAAAAATAAACAAAAAAAAAAATATTTCAATAAATTTACTCAATCCCTTAATATAAATTCATGTAAATTAAAATATTGTTTATCTCTATATATAAAAAAACAAAAAAACAACAAAATATATATATTAATAAATTTTTAATTAAATATATTAATTTAAAATTAATAAAAACCCAGATAATTATACCAAATTAAATTCAAAATTCAAATTTATATAATTTCTAACCTAAATATAAAAAATAAATACTTTTATAACACAAATATATTATACTAATTTTTTCATTTACCCAAATATATTTTCGTAGAAACGATTGTACTAAAATACGAAACAAATAGCTCACTCGCTCTCTCACAACTCCTTATATCTGTGTCCGAATATATTTTAATATACAAAGCCTACTAAGTAAAACACAAAAAATTCGTCAGCGGAATGCTTACAACAGTTGCCTACTGACTGAAATTTAACAAGTTGTCAAGAAAGCGAGAGAGTGAGTGAGCCTACCTTGTAGGCTAACTGTATTTTGCGACCTTTAAGATAATCAAACTAACAAGTTTTATTCTCCCCGATGTTATGTTATATATCCACATAACTTTTAATAGGAAAACACAATACCAAAAATAGAGGGAAGCTAACTCGGCTGTACCGAAGTTTATATACCACTGGAGCATGATATATGCTGCCAGTTTTTGAAAATATACGATATATTCATCAAAAAGTTTTCTCACTAGAACTACATTTTGGACCGATCGTTCCTATGGCAGCTATATGCTATAGTCATCCCGATTTAAGTAAACTTGACCAAGTGTGTGGTAGTATATAATATATAGATCTGTACAATGTGGGAGCGATAGCATTGAAAACAAAAAGTTTTTCTTACTAAGACTTTTTCAGACCTATCTTTGTAGCTACTATATAGTTGCCCGATTTGCATATAAAACTTGCTGAAATTATGTGAAAGCATGAAAACTTAACTTATAAATACGGGGGTTGAGGCGATAGCATTGAAACAAAAAAGTTTTTCTCACTAAAACTACTTTTCCAACAGATCGTTCCTATGGCAGCTATATGCTATAGTCATCCGATCCGGCCGGTTCCGACAAATGTGCAGCGTATTTATACCAAAAGACTTCGTTAAAAGTTTGGTTGGGTGCTTTAAAACTGACGGAGGATAGCGCAAAGAAACAGACGGACAGACGGACAAGACGGACAGACGGACAGACGGACGGACGGACGGACAGACGAACAGACGGACAGACGGACAGACGGACATGGCTATCAGCTCAATCGTCATGCTGATCAGAATATATGCTATGTGGTGGAGATGTTTCCTTCTATTGCGTTACAAACATCCGGTTAATTTAATACCCTCTCAATTATATAAAAATGAGTTTGTGACTGTACATTTCTAGAACCTCCTGTTGTACCTTCTTTTGTATTTAGGAACATAGATTGCAAGTCATCAATGGCATGGCAATGAATAACAAGTCAGCATTAGTGCAACACCAGTCTCCTATGTGGCTTCGAGCAGACTTAAACTTTACTACATATTAATCAGGAAGAATAGAAATCGGACCTGATCTATATTTTATACCCTGTACCCATTAAAAATGGGTAGAGGATCTATGTATTGTGCAAATGTATGTAACAGGGAAGGAAACATTTCCGACCCTATAAAGTATATATTCTTGATCAGCATCAACAGCCGGGTCGAGTTGAGCATGCCATCTGTCCGTCCGTCTGTCTGTATGAACGCGTAGATCTCAAGAGATGGTAAGAGATAGAGGTTCCCGACTGTAGCCAGGACAAATGCTTCTTTTATCTGTACACCAGATCAAGTTTGTTTTAAATTTGGCCACGCCCCCTCCCGCCCGCAATTTGGAAAAAACATTATATCTCACAGTTTTATAGATAGACAATTCTGTACCCTTCTAGAATGGATTAGTAATTAGCAAAATAAATCGATTTGCCGAAGGAAATGATAAAATCGGATGAACGGTTCAGAGTTCATACTTTCCGGCAAAAAGGCGGGCTTCAAGCCCCCGCTACCACCCCACCCACCCTAAAAAATGTTGCGTACTTTTTTCGGATGGTCACCCCTGAGACATGAGAATTTACGCTCTCTCGTTATCAATACAGGGTATATTGAAGTCGGGCCACTCGACTGCAACGGTCTTACTTGTTTTCTTTGTTTTTGGTTGTCTTGACTCGAACCGGTTTTGCAGGCCCGGTTTGATGTCCTGAAGCAAGAAAAAGATAATAAAACTCTCATTTAATCTATGAGGCCTGTTCTCATTTTCGATTTCGATCAAATCGCGGAATCGGAATTATTAAATATTCTCGCTACCAAAAACCGAAGTGTTATTCAACTTTTAACTTCAAAATTCAATTTTCTTCAATGGATGGCAAAAGATTCGACAAAACTCTTGAATCGTTTCTTAAATCCACATGTTTTAACAATTCCGATTAATTGGATTTGGAAACGAACAGGCCTGAATTTTTTTTTCGTGTTTGGGAGCTTCGTATTTCGTAATTTGACTCGTTAGCGCCATTTATACGAAAATGACTGCAAAACAATGAGATCAATCGACCATAAGTACTTAACGATATCAGAAAATAATGTATTGGCATGTTACATAAAAAACGAAGATTCTTGGCAACTTTTCTATTAGAAAATTGCAAAACTCTGCGAATTCAGCATTGCTTTTTA
Organism: Lordiphosa stackelbergi; assembly: GCA_018904235.1. Classification (NCBI taxonomy): domain Eukaryota; kingdom Metazoa; phylum Arthropoda; class Insecta; order Diptera; family Drosophilidae; genus Lordiphosa; species Lordiphosa stackelbergi. The sequence goes on along the minus strand of JAEIFU010003553.1, from coordinate 12,726 downwards.
TATGGAATTTTTTTTTATATAAGGTTGTCAAAAAAGTCTTGGGTATTTTTATTGAATTTTCAATTGTTCATAAAATTGGTTATAATAATGCGATTTAAGTCAAATATGCGCCGTTTTGTTCGATGACGAGTTCCCAACGAGATGCCAACTTCATAATGCCCCTCTTATAGAAGCTCGCTTCCCTATTGGCAAAAAACTCGGAGAGCCAATTTTCACAGGACTCTCTTGTGGCCAACTTCCGACTACCAAGCTCGTTCGCCATGGACAGAAATAGGTGGTAATCACTTGGTGCGAGATCCGGACTATACGGTGGATGCAAAGGAACCTCCCATCCGAGCTCCCGGAGCTTCTGGCGCGTCACCAAAGATGTGTGTGGCCTGGCGTTGTCCTGATGGAAGTCAATTCGGCCTCTGTTGATCAAAGATGGCCTCTTCTGCATGAGTTCTGCATTCAAGCGGTCCAGTTGTTGGCAGTACAGGTCCGAGGTGAGCGTTTGGCCATTGGGGATCAGCTCATAGTAGATGACTCCCTGCAATCCCACCAAGCACACAGAAGAACCCACATACTAACAGTTCAATAATTACATTTTACCCAAACCTTTATTATACCCATTTAATACCACCTTACAATTTTAACTTATATAAAAAAATAATTTTTATAAAAACATCAATATATTTTTTTTTAATATATCCTGGCCGTAACCAGGTCGGCCACATTATTAACCGTTTTAACCAAACCTTGCTTCATTTTATACCCACTTTTCATCCCATACCATACCCCCATCCACAATTTTACAACCTTATATTAAAAATTTTTCTATTAAACATCAATATATTTTCTTTACATTTATAATTGGAAATGTAAACGTTTATACCAAAATCTGTAGTGATTTCTGTGTCAGCCCCGTGTTGTTTATTTTCCGAGTTATCATACTTCAAAATCTTACCTCGATTTATTTTGATTAGCATTAGCATCTGACGTGACGTTACGTTACTTAAATTTTCTCATTATGTTTATTCGAAAACGTACAGTTAATTGAAAACACGTAGTTTCATATTTTTTTGCATTATGTTTTAACTCTTTGTATCCTTAGAGGGATTTTACAAGCCAAAAGTCAGTGCAATCTATAGGCCATTTTTTTTTCTCGAAAAAAATCTTCCAAATCTCCAAATGGGTAATGAATAAATTGAAGATTGTTTAGACTCGGTAGACTTTTTTGTGGAATGGCCCATATCTTGATTTTGAACGCATCCAGAATGTACTGAGTGGTCCATTTAAAAATTGGAATTTAATTATGCTATGAAAAAAGGTTGAACATTTATTGGAAAGATTGGTTCATGTCAGTGGATTTATGAAAAACAATTTCGGTCAAATGACCACCACGGCTGACTTGGCAATGTTTTCGGTCAACTGGACGAGTACACACGGGTTGTTTTATCCACCAACATTACAGTTTCACGAACTCGCTTCACGAATTGATCCACAATTAGAGTTTTTTTTAATATATTGAAAATATAGATAATATCGATAGTTTTACAACAAAATATCAAATCGAATTGATACTTTTTCAATATCGATATAGATATTTGTTTTAATATCCCACCTTGGAATTGATGCTTTTAAAAAGCGGTTAGCCAAACGAACCTAATAGAACATCGAGTCCTCTTCAAAATTGCAGGAACTTCCAGATGTTTCCCTTGTATTTCCAGCCAACCAAATGTGTTCTATTTAGTACTTTGGTTTAGCTATATATAGAGCTTACATTATAATTATACAAATATTGGTTAGTCATTGCGAATGGCGTGTTTGTTTTTATTTTTTCAGCAAAGGGCCGCCCCCCACATCTCCCACTAATGCAGGTCTCGGGTTACTCATTCAACACCCAGAGAATTCTTTGTTAAGCTTCGCACTTGTCTAAATTTCATTGTCGCGGTCAATTTTGCACAGCTGATGGGCTTGGCATTAAAAAAAATAGAAATATTTACGAGACTTGAAATTGGATTTGGATGGCATGCCTAAATTGTTGTGCCATATACAATAAAATATCAAAATACGTTTAGGAACGCCTGCCCTGGCGAGCACAAATAGCGGTTGTTTTATTTCATTTTTTTTTTCATGCAAGTCGTGCAATTATTTGATTGTTATTGTTTTACACTTTGTGCCTGGCATTGCACATTTTGTTTGTTTCGTAATTGGCCATAGGATAGAGATATCACCAGGTAATGTGATGACAATGTCTCTGTGTGTGTGTGTGTGTGAATGCGATAACTCAACTTTGTTGTAGAATGGGAAATTAGAAAATTCCCAAATAATTTCACACATGAGCTGAGCTGAGCTAAGCTGCTGCTGCTGCTGCTGTTGCTGTAAGGCAACGTTGCCGCTCTTCAGCGAGTCATTTGGAGTCGTGTCGAGTCGAGTGTTGACAAAAGGTGCTAAAGAACCGGACAGACACAAAAGATTATCATCCAGCAATGCTGGTGCTGTTGCTGGTGTTGGTGTTGGTGTGTGCGTGAGCTAAACAAAGAAGGCGCAGCAAGAAATCGATTATTATTCCAAGAGCTGACGAACGGGCTCTCCGTGTACATATATATATATAAAGAAAGCAGAGGACGGTATTTTATGCTTGCTTTTTTGTTACCTGTTATTGATAACCAGTTGCTGGGAGATGACGTTTCAAACCGGTTTATGTCGAATGAAACGAACGATCAGGTGCATACATAATAATACTTTAGCCTAGGCCACACTTTTGATTCTACTCAAAACAACAACAAAATATTAAGCAAAAGATACAAACTGATACATTGCATGCTCGCGTCGCTCTGGCCACAAAGCTACAAAATGTTGTGTGAAGTTTGGCAACGCTGCCGCTTAGTTTGCAATTTCGCATCTAACAGATACAATAATATACCCCCAGAGCCAGCTGTAGACGCTCGTCGTAGTCGTCGTCGATGTGCTTGTTTTTCTTGTTTTGCACACACACACACACACACACTAGAGAGAGACAAGTTTGCTTGTTTTCAATTAGAGTCGAAAAAAAATATCAGCGGCAAAAACAGAAAAAAATAATACAAGCAACGCGAGTATCTTGCAAATACACCGCACGTTGTGTAAACATCAGTTGCTGTCGCTGTCGCAGTCGCCGTTAGCGTAGCAGCTGACTTCGCAGTCTCAGCCAATTTGAATTTGGTTTTGGTGTGTGTGTGTGTGTTGGTTTTGTGGTTGCTGCTTTTGTAGGTTTTCTTCTTCTGCTGCTGCAGCCATACACGGCGTATACTTTATTTTTATGCTGGCATTTTTGCGGCACTTGAATTTTCTGCTTGCTCTCTGTCTCTCTGCTGCCCGCCGCCTGTGAGCGTATTTGCTGCCTTTTGTCGCTTAATTGCAAATGAGTCATGCACACTCACACACATGCTTAAATCAAAGTCCGCCTGGCTAACAATATTTCTCTTTTTTATTCGCACTGCAAAATATAAACCGCGTGTGCAGGAAGCAACCGCTTAATGCTCCTTCTGTCTGATAAATAAATAAATCTTGAAGTTTGATGCTTTTAGCCTGAATGGGGTTTGAGGTTTTTTTTTTGAATTTTTGATGGTACAAAAGTTGGCGCTACTTGATAATAAATCAAGTAAATGAGAGATCAAAAGCAAAGACCTTTGTGTGAGAGATTAGGAGATGGAATGGATCACACCATTTTCAGGCACGGAATTTGGATTGATTTGGATTAGTAACTAACAGAAGATTCAAACCGGCGGTTGGGTTCATGCATGAAAAGGATTTTAAATCGGTTTAAGTTACCGAATTTACCTTTCAATTTTCTAAAATAATAATCTTAACTTCTTTTAAATGAATTTAAAATTTTAATAAAAATCTGGGCTGGCAAACGTTTTGAAATCGGAAGTGCGACTAATTTGATTCTGCGACTTTGGCATGTGAAAATACTTAAACCTGAACCGTTTCGGAACCGTTTTCAGTTAAAAAACTTGGTACCTTATTTTGTGGACCTGCAAACCGAAGCTTCAAGCATGTTTGTAGGCTTGTAGTCCACGTTTTAGTAGCTCGGGTTCCTTATTCGTGGGCCAGAAAATTCAAAATATCCGACGCAGGCATCGGTTCACATATGTTTTGAATTTGACCTAGAAGTTTAATTTCAAGTGAAACCCTTATTTTGATCCAGTGTGGGTATGATGAACACAAAACGGCCGACAGCATCCAAAAGACTAGCTTTCTCAGGCGGGACTCACGGGCCGTACTCCATCACAGCGAAAGCCCAGGTAGTTGAATGCTGGACTTGTTCAATGGGCTGATCATCCAAAACCAGATTGGATTGTCCGGAACGAAGGCTAACGATTAGTTTTGGAGGCGTTAATTTTTGAGCCGTCGATTAAGAGGTTCGCTCATAGTGCATTTCAGAAGGCATATACGCTCAAGTTGCCGAAATGTGGTTGTCATTGTCCACTGATGCCGCTGTTGTTGGGTGCTGGTCGATAGTGGAAACACAACTGCAACCACAATATAAACAGTGTGGGAGACAGACAAACTTGAACTGGATGGGAGCTGATTTGGTTTTTTTATTGGATTGAACAGTTACTTAATTTGATTTTAAATTTTTCTCCTACGCGTTTCGGTCACATTTTTCGCTTTTATCAGAGAGTGCAGAAGCTTTATCAGAGTAAGAGAAGCTTGGCTTGGCCCCTTTGGGGCTGTAGAGCCAATTTTACATTACAGAGAAGGCTGTAGATATCCTAAGCGTCACGAAAATTTTTGATTTTTACTAAAAATACCGAAATTAATCAAATTTATTACCTCCTCAAACATATTTATAAAAAATAGCTTTGGTTTTGCAGTTCGTTCTACGAGTAAGCTTTAATTCATTCGGTTTATTAACGGTTGGACTTAAGTCAAAGGTAGCAACTGCAGAATCGGCTGTTTTACCAATCCTTACCAACCAACAGGTCCGAACACTTTAGTATCGATTTGCTTACTAAACCTTCTACATAAGCTTTATGTTTGGCAAAAGCTAAAGGATGACTTCAAATCACTACTCAAAGCCCTAAATCATCAGGTTATGTTACTTAAGTTCATACAAAACCCCTGAATAGCTAAAGTGTATTATTAGGCCAGTTCCCAATTCCGAACACGAGTGAAATTGTCGGAAATCGTGCTGATTGCTGTTGTAAACTCTACAATTCGACAAGATTTGTCCTTATCTAAAGTTAATTAAAAGTAATTGATATTTTAGACCTCTTTTAAAGTTTTAAAGGCGAGAACGCATTATTTTATGTTTTTTTGCGGCGACATCAATAATATAATTTTATTAAACTTTATTACATATTATTGTACAACTTTTGAAGCCATGTCAGCGAAAAATAAGTTTGTGACAGTGAATCTCCAGAGGTGCCTAAAACTGGTCTACGGTTTTCTCCACAGCTTTGTTTTCAAGAGTAATCAGGAAGAAAGTTTTTTTGTGTCTATTTTTACAGACATTTGGAGGGGAAACGCGATTTTAGCTCAAAAAATTGCGGTTAATTTATACTATGAAAAATATAGATACTAAGATGAAAAAAACGCTTTCTGATTACCATCAGCAAACCCAAAATGCGCCTCAACTGGCCAGTTCTGATTTACACGAACTTCAAAAAAGACGTTTTCGGGAAAATCGATTTAAAGTTTTTTCATACGGTAGCAATTAGGTAGCACGACCGGTCGTTTGAAACGCTGTAACTCCGTTAGTTTTACTCGGATTGACTGGTTATTCCGACATATTGTTCATTCAGAAAAAATGTCAAAACGTAATCAAGTCGTTCTTACTTTTGAAATATTTCAGAATTCGAACAGACCGTATAAATTTTGGCCAGGTCTGCTTATAGCACGCTGCTCGTATGTCGGAAACAGCTGCAAAACCTCCTATTAATCGGAAGTGGTTCACTCCGGGGTTCGAACCTCCTAAAATGTTTGGGTTCGGGTTCATGGAGCGGGTTCAGAAGGTCGCTAAACCAAGGTTCAGGTTCGAACCGGGGTTCGGAAATAATTTTGTTTTATGGCTTGTGCCCTAATGATGAACTGACAGCATAATTTAAGGGTGACCTTGACAAATACCCATGCCATACTTAAATATCATGGTCAGCCATTAGCTTATCTTTCAGATGCAAGTGTGCGCGCGCCCTAATAAAAGTTGAGAGTCTTGATATTTTCTGTATAATATTAGAGTATTTCAGTAAACTTTTATTAATTCTGGCTCTTTGGCTGGGTACTTGTGCCTCAGGAAGATTTTATACAAGAAATGAGATATTTTAAGTTCTTTACAATGATAGTTTTTCCAAAGCTTTAATACATAAGAAATTTGAATCAATCTTTAAATTCCGAGAAAAGAAAGAAGATGAACATGGTACAGAATCATAGGTGCTTTTATTAATTAGTTCCTTTTGACGATTATACAATTCAGTAATACGTTTATCTGCAAGCTACATATTTTTGTTCTAAGTCAAAAATATTTGGGTTCTTGGATTCCAAGATTCAGATGGGATTGAATTTAAAATGTGAGAACGGTTTTCTAAGCACTTTCTAAATATGTACGAATATTTAAACTTACAAAAACCTGCACGAGTGCATTAACGTCTATTGGAAATTTATAAATACTAAAAAAAATTAGTAGAAACATATTTATGAACCGAACCCTTTCTGGTTTGTTTTTACTCCGGTTCGGGTTCAGGTTCGGACAAAAATATTTGTTCTGCTCCGGTTCAGGTTCGGTTCGGGCTTCCCAAAAATGCCGGAGACTCCGACTCCGGAGCGGTTGAACTCCGAACCGGTTTGCAGCCCTGTGAAATACTGTATCGAAACGAATTTTTCGTCGTTCTCCGTACGGGGCTTTAGTGAGAAAAACTTTTTGCTCTCAATTTATACTTAAATTAACTCGTTGATTATTTGATTTTAATTTTATATGATTTGAAAAAGATTCGCTAAATTTTAGTCGAAATCGAAAAAAATATTTTTGTTAAAATCTGATATTTTAGAACAGGGGTCAGCAAAACACACATGCTCATTTTGGCGTTGCGTGTGTGTGTTTATTAGCTCGTATACTGTCGATGTGTCGTCGTCGCTGCCGCAAAGCGGTCTTGTATAAACAAAAAATAAAAGACCCCGGCCTAGATGTTGCATAACCAATGTTGGAACAGTACAAAATCAACGGCACAGACAAAGTTAAGGCTTATTCTTCTCGTTTATTTATCTATCCTCGAACCCAATTAATTACATGTGAAAAATAGCAGAAAAGCCTTGATAAATTTACACTGGTTAACAAATGAAAGCCAAACTTTGCACCAGATAGATTGGAGTCGAAAATTTGTTTATGTTTTGAACCATAACTTTTTAAATCTTAATGATTTCGAAAATCTGAATACTGTGATAAATAAGAGGAGACAAAGTACAATAAATTATTATTTTTTAAAAATATTCAGAATATTCCATAAAAGTCCTGCCCAACGCTTTTGCGACCAGCGACAACCTTAAAAACCTATCCGATGCTCACCATTTCTTTGGTTTAGCGAAAAATAATACTGATTAATAAATATGCGTAAAGGTACGAACCATCTACACAGAAAAAAAAGATCCCCGTAGAATGGATATTCGAAATATACACTTTAAGATCTATTTTCTTAAATATTCTTTTCACATTTGTCTGCTCCTTTGGATGAAGAATAGAGATCAATGAAATATTTGCTTTTGCTCTCTTCTACTCATCTTCGGCATGCGATCGGCTCGTACATGGTAGAATAACAAGGTGAAATCGTCAGCATTTGCTGAGGAAAAGTAGATGTATGCCTGTGAGATAGAAAGGGACGGCAGCAATTTTGTTTGTGTCTGCTTGTGTATTGCCTTTCGCTTCTAACATTCACAACGCACTGGCCCTTTGGCTCTACAAACAGAAAGTGCGCTGTCTCGCTCGGCTTCACCTCATTAATTCCACCATGGGCTAGTATATGTGTAAATAAGCAAATGTTCTCGCCCCTGGAAAGGAGCCAGTACGTTATCTTGAGGTACAAATGCGTTGCATATTTGTCGGAACCGGCCGGATCGGACGACTATAGCATATTGCTGTCATAGGAACGATCGTTCAAAAAAAAACTAGTTTAAGTGAGAAAAACTTTTTTACTTTCAAAGCAAACGAGCCCCCATTAGTGTGGCCAAAGGTCCTACAAATGTAAACATTCAAATATCTCTTAAACCCTACATGCTTTGGGAAAATGGACAATTAATCCGAATACATGTAGAAAGTTTGCTATCTTCTCTGGTGCAAAAGCTTATAAGCCTGCAATATGGATCAAAGTTGCTTTTGCAACTTTATTTTCCAGCAGGAATTTGGTTTTCTTTTTCATGGGTAAACTCAATGTGTTTTGGAATTATAGATAATTCTTTTTTAATTAAACTCTTTTCACAATTTCTGTTCTGTTGTATTCGCTCATTTCATATTTAACGCTTTTAATTTTTGCAATTAGCATTGCAATTAAAAATAATAATTAAAAATGTATTTCACATGGAGAAACATATCCCCACAGAACCTCAAACAGCTGACAAGTGTGTGTAGTATATGAATGATATTATGGGGAGGGCAACAGAAAATGTTACGTAAATTGAATGAAATATACACGAGTTTGCCTGTTTTTGTCTTTTTTGTATTTTTTGTATAACAACATCACGCATACGCCCCGTGTGACGTGGTTTGTGGTAGTGGGAGGGCGGGCGGCATCCCAGCAATTGCAATTGCAGTAATTGACAATAATTTCTGTAATTATACCGTAAATTACTTTGATTTTTTTATGACCTCGCCCCCGCATCACCCCTCATATCCACGAATTTACGCTGAAATTTTCGATATAAATCATCCAACCAATTATTTATAGACAGAGTTCCTTCTATATTTAGCCAGGGAATGGGGTGAGCAATAATAATAATAAAAATCCCTCAATTATCAGTTTTTCATATGACATTTTCTCCATTATTAAAAGGCACATCACGTGCCCGTGCCCAAAGCCACATCATCATTTCAGTAATAGTTGGAAAGCAAAATAAATACAAAAAAAAACCGTCTTCGCACTCTCTTGATAATTGTTTTTGATTAGTTGAGGGCGTTCGACCCGCATGACTGACTTGACCATTCAAAAGAGGCCTTTCATTGCATTCGTATTTAGTTTTTGTCTACAAGCTGAGTTCATTGCACTCTCAAAGCCAAAGACGTTTTTGGTTAGTCACACCCACTCACATATTTGGGAGTAGGATTGTGCAAGCCCTTGGGCAAAAGTGGCTTACACCGGACCAGGAGGCGTCACGCGAGAGAACGGCCCCAAAATGCCAAAATGTGTTGTGTTGCACTGCACTTGTTGGGCAATCCGGCACATAAAGTAGACAGAAATAGAGACATTGGAACAGTAGACCCAGCCTAGACTAGAGCCAGACCAATAAAATTGACGAAGCATTTAGATGGGATGGCCATGGCTTTAAATTAGTTGGAATTTTTTTGCTCTCCAGTCGCTTTATTGGCAATTAATTTATTGTCTAGCTAGAGATGATAGCGTGAGTGTAGGGCCAGACTTTTGAAGGGGAGAGCTTAAACGCTCAGGCAAAACTGACAAATTCATAGCCGACACTGCTATCGCTCCCAAGCTTCCACATAAATCTGCTGAACATGATCCAAACCAAGGGAACAAACGGTCAAACAGGTAGTTCTACACAGAAAAACCATGTTTAGAAAATAAATTGCCGTCTTATAACCAAAGAACTTCTTTATTCTTCTTAAATTCTTCAAAAATAGCAGAAAAACGGACCATACTTAAATGGTCTATGACTCAAGTAGACTGCCACATATCCTGACAAAGCCAATAATTAGAAAAAATATATTTTGGCATGCGGATATACAGAGGCTGGTACAACACTGCTACTTAGAACTTGTTGAAAATATGACAAAATATCAGTTGTGCAATATAAGCATACGGCTCTTACTGAAACTGAAGGAAAATGATCGTATTTGCCATATAAATAGTGCAGTATCCAGTGAAAATCGCATATACAAATATCTTGACTACACTAAAGGAGTTACATACTGTGAAAATAAATATCAGAGGAGAATAATTAGTTGGATTTTGAAGCATCCGAGTTGACCTTCTATGGCTTAATGGAAGTACATATCAAACTGGAGATAAAACATGCTCTTTGTGCAATTTAAAAGAAATTGAAAAGAAAGAAAGAATTTAGATTAATGTTTTTTGAAAAACTAACACTAAATGAGGCAGAAATAAAATCAGCATTAAATGGAAACGGCTTAATTAATTGGGTCAAACTGGCAGAATATGTAGAAAAGGCCAATCTTTATAGAAAGCTTATTATACGCAAATTTGTTTGGTAAGCATTCATTATAAAATAATCATTTAAAAATTTTTTAGTATTTAATCTAAGATTTACTAAAAGCAAATGTTCACAAAAAATATGCTGGAGGTCAAAGCCATTCCCGATGTGGAAAGATGTTTGAAAGTGATGAAACCAGTCCAAACACCGTTAAGGCGGATTCCTATACCAATACTACGAACAATCTGACAAAAATAACATGATGAGGAGGTCAAGACAGTACGCCAAAAATTATTTGAAAACGATGTACAACTAAACGACGACAAATGCTTATGGAAAGCAAAGGAATTGAAATTTTTGGGTTACATTCTGTCAAATCGCGGAATTCATATAGATCCGGAAAAGGTAAAGACAATAATTTCTTTTCGCAGACCCCAGAGTAAAGAGAAGACCAGAAGCTTTCTGAAAAATAAAAAATTTTACAAATTAATATCGGACAGACTCTCTGAAGAAACCAATAAAGAAACACGCAAAATTTACATGGGGTGCACAAAAAAAACAGCTAGCGCATATAACAATATAGAAAACATAAAAAAAATTGTTGGTGGTTAATATGGGGTTATTGAGTTATCGAAGAAATGATAAGGATCGGATGATCAAGAGCAAGTTGACAAAGAGACCAGTGAACCCCTTCACAACCACACAAAAAAGAAACCTAAGAAAAAAAACAATTGTAAACTGGCTACAGAGTCAAAATTTTAAGGATAGCTTTTATCGATAGTATATCCATAGTGGACTCCATGGAAGTATTCACACTTAATGTAAAAATATGTAGCTTTCTAAGTATAGTGTTGTGAACAACAAATTATGAGAACAAATATTTTTATTTATATATTATCGAAGGAATTGCAAATAAGGAAATGAAATAATATAATATGTAATTCATGACAAATTAAGAAATTTGTACTCTTACTTTAACACAATATTTAGTTTGCTCAGATAATATAGCGGGTCATAACAATCAATTGTTTGCCAAATACGCAAACATCGATAGTATCAATGTGTATCAATAGTGCTATCGATGTTTTTCCAACTTCTACACAGAGGCACAATCGAAATTGCCCAAAGTAGGCATGAACGGAATTTCTCATTTATAGTAATGTCCACTCGAAAAAAGGATAGTCCTATGGCAGGGTAATATGTTCTAATTTTCGAAACATTTTAAACTCAACTGGAAAAAAATTTGATTTCATTTGGACCAGGGGGCGGATTTCCTCACACTTGGGTGGAATAGGACACACAGGGGGGCCATATACGTTCTGGCAAGACTCCACTTATGCGTTCCTCATATGGATATCAAAACATCGCATCAACGACCCTCTACCTTACTCGTTTCATTTAGGGTTTTTAGATAAACTCAGAAAAAATTGTTCAGACTTGACTTAGCGGTACTTTGTAGGAATGACGCGCTAGCCAATTCAGCTGTTGAACATTTTTGAAGATGCACGTCTAAAGGCTACTTATGCTTTGTTGAGCTGACAAGAGAGAGAGATCAAAAGAGAATAACTCACTTCCTCTCTATTGTATATCTCTGTTGTTGTTTAAAGAAAATTTTCATCCGATTGAGAACAACTTTTCTCATTCCAAGAAACATTTGGAACATTTGTTCTCAAGAATTTGGAGAACATCTTGTTCTTATTTTTAAGTTGAAGGCAACTTACTTTCCTGAACAAGTTTTTCCCTCTGTGTAGTTTAGATAACATTTCATAGCTTTCACATGTTTAGCCTAACTTCCCGTGCGGGACAAAGGGTAGCAGTCACTCCCTCTCTTTCAACGAACTCTGTTGTTACCCGTCGCTTTAAATTCTTTCCAATTTTTCTCGATGCTTTCGCTTTCTACTGACAGTCCTCTTTACAATGGGTTCCATTTCATAGACTTCATAGCGATGTTGTTCTCACTTTTTCGTAGTGTATGTCCTATCCAGCTTCATTTCAGTCGGCGTACTATTGTGTTTACACCAGGGCAGGCCTAATGGAGAGGACAGAAAAATACACCTGTCCTCACTGACACTCAGTGATGTCCTGCGGTGGCTTCGGCCCCCCGGTGCCTACGGCCCTGGTCGACACTAACTAATACCCCTCCATACTTGCTTATCTGATGATATTTTTGTATTTACAAAATTTATGTATTTTATTTATTGATCAGGAAAAAGTTGTGGAAACTTCTTCTTAGAATTTACATTGAGGGAACCTGCTTTACTGAATAGTAAACATATTTTTTGCATAAAGCGTAGAGTTTCAAGTTTGGTGCGTTGGCACTTACTTTTTGTGACTGAAGCCTTATTGGATATTGATATTTTATATCCGTTACATCGATAAAAATATATA
>JAEIFU010003552.1:0-27105 GCA_018904235.1 Lordiphosa stackelbergi | reverse complement strand
GAACAAAAAAAGCTCTACTTGTTTTTGTCGATTTTAGTGCAACCTTTGACACCGTAATTAGAGAAGCGCTCCTGCTTAAGCTAGGTAACTTAGGACAGTCAACTAAATTCATAATGTCGATTAAAAGCCTATACATCCGACAATAATACCACGACAATATGGGATGGCAGCAAATGCTCGGAGTGGTTTCAGTCAAACACTGGAGTCAAACAGGGATGTATTTTGAGCCCGCTGTTGTTCTCACTCTATATAGACGACCTTCATACAGAGCTCCCAGGCGGTGCGTTCATAGGCAGTGCTGCCACTTTAGCAATTTAGTTGCTAGATCTAGCAACTTTTTAAAAAATTTGCAACTTTTTATTTTAAAATGATATTAGCCACAAATCTAGCAATTTTTAATTTTTCTTTAGCAATTTTAGCAACTTTAGTACAAAACAATCAATTGGTTACTATTCTTCAGCATTTTTGCCTTTTTTATCTTTTTGCAATTGACGTCACATATTACGATTAATAGTGGGTGTAATAGGATATCGGAACTTTTGGTGCTTGAACAACTTGAACGAGTCTGCTCACTATTTTGATGTGTTTTGTGATTGGGTTAAGATGCCAAAAGCTTATAAGCAAAATTTTCGTGATGCCTGGCTGCAAGATGAGGAGTTCTAATAGCAGGGTTCCACTAATCTAACGAGAACATATTATGCGTATAGCAATCCCCATTTGGCGCAAAGCTTTCGTTCAAAAGTCAACAAAAACGGAGGAGCAGGAAGCACACGGCGATTGCGACCGAAGAAAATCTAACATGGAAGCACACTTTGTGGCGTAGTCTTCATTTCACTCAGATATTAGTCAGCTGTTTGCTGTCATTTTGGCTCTCTGAGTAATTTTTGTGACTCTGTCCGTCTCCCTCTAACCAACTTGTTTTGCTATGTCGACAAAAACTTTGACTAATATTTTGAGTTGTCACAATGAATGTTCCCTTTGTCAGGATGGAGTCAATAAAGAGAGGATTTTTTTAAAGTGTGCTTCGATGTTAGATTTTCTTTGTTGCGACAAGTGATCATTTGTCAAAGTTATGTGTGGAGTTGTTTTTAGCTTGCTAAGCTGCTGCAAATATTGTTTAAGGCAGAACAAAGTCCGCGTAAATTATTAAAATTTTACTTGCAATGCATTTCATGGACAACTTTCGCACCGACATCGGACTCGCTTTTTTAAGTCTTTTGTTGGTATTAACTTGTTGTTGATAAAAATATAAAATTCTTAAAATACGGTTCATATGAAATAATTGTTTACGATACAGAAATCATGTTCCGTTTTAATAAAAGAATTTAAATTTTTTTCCTAAAAATACATACATATGGGCATTTCAATAAAGGTCCACTTGTGTCACGTTCTAATGCAATTATCGTGAAATCGAAAAATTGCCCAAAATCAGCCTCAGCCCAATAAAGGGGCGAATTAATAGTTATAAGTTAAGCCGCTTAGTCCCTGATTTAGACTTTAAATCTGTTCGATGGTCCCATTCGATAGAATGAAATGCACATATGTATATATGTTGAAAACGAAAATTGTAATGTTTTAGCAATTTTTTTGGAAATTTTCTTATAATTTTTAGCAATTTTTAGCAACTTTTTTCCCCAAATCTAGCAATTTTTGTTCGGAGATTCTGGAGCACTGTTCATAGGTGACACAACATGCAAAATCTTAATGTATGCGGATGATATGGTGCTGATGCGGAAACTCCGAGGGAACTACAGGCATGATAAGTAAGACCGCAGAATTCTGTGATAAATGGGGATTTCCGAATAAACTGTGAAAAGTCAAAAATTATAGTAGTCAGGGATGGCAGGGGATGAAAATCGAAGCTTGAACAGTGGTTTCTTAAGGAAGAGCAACTCGAGACTGTACAGGAGTCTAAATATCTAGGCGTGATTCTCACCCAAAATATGGATATGGTATCTCGCCTCTTCACGACACGCAAGGAAGCCACGAGGGCGATAAACAGCATGGAACACTTTTCACGGGGAAACGGCAGGAGTAAAACAAGCGCCTAAATATAAGCTTTTGAGGCATCATCGGTGCGATTATGTTCTATGCGTCAGGGTATGGGGTCTTAGGATGAGTATAAGTCACGTACTTGAAAAAATTTTCAAACTCCCACGAACACACTCCCAATTACGCTTTGCACTTGCGTGCTACCACCCCAATAAACACCACTCCACGCTCCGAACATTTAACTATTTTTATGGAAAAGTAGTACGACTTACGGATCAGGGAGCTACCAAAGATTATAACCAAGCACCTACTAGAGGAGAAGTCACTTACTTTGCGTTATGGCAATCGCTTTTGCCGAGTACGGAGCAGAATCCCAAATCGACGATGTCTAAAGCAGAAAAAAATCGCACACGACAATCTTGGCAAATATGGTTGCACAACACAGAGTTAGATGCTCGGACCAGCGATGTAAGGCTCATATATAAAAGATTGAACTACAATTTGGGCGAAAACAATTATTTCCGCGACAATCTCCAGACCAGGCAAATTAGCATCATTCTCAAGGGCAGATGACCGATGCTGCAACTGGGTCCCAAGCCCCATTTTAAAAGAGATAAGGTTTCGCTATTTTGTTACAAACACCCTGACTGCAGTCTCAGCTGTCAATCTCCTGAATGGCTCAAACTGGTCGTTGCTTAAATTCATAATTCAATTCTACTTAAAGGCGTCAAATAATAGCAGTAGATTTTTATACTAAATTTGTTATAAAGTAAGCTATTTATTTTTATAAACATGTAAAACATTTACAAGAATGGCAAACGGCTCTGCCAAGTCAAATAACCTTGATAAATAAATACTGCTACTACTACTACAACTAATGAACAATAGGGTTTGGTCCAATTACATTTTTGGATCGTTGCATTATGGCATCTGGTGCATTGTGGCAATTTTTAAATCTATCTATGCTCAAAATCCGATATCAAAAATGTCTAAAGAACAGCAAATAACTCTCAACACATATTTTCAAAGTGTTTCTCACTGAGAGAAACACAAAAATCATGAGCAATTTCGGTTTCTCACTGAGTTTAATTTTTATATTTATTTTATTTGTGTTTTCTGTTAACCGAAAAATGTTGAGAGAAAAATTTAACTGTTGTTCAATAACACTTAAAAAATAATATATGTTCAAAGTGTTTTTTGATAACAGTTATAGTATAACAGAAAAACGAAAGTAAATAAAGATATGTGTTATTTCTCTATTAGCTATGTAAAGATAATTTACTTTGTAGATGTGATTAGGAACAATGTTTTATACCTGCGGTGGTCACGAAATTTAAGTTTGGGAGCAGTCCAACAACAAAAACAGTAAAAAACCAACCTTATCAGATAAAATCGAGTCGGCAAACGAGACACACACTGCATTTGTTTTAATTTGCAAACATCTGCTTCAGTGCCAAGCGGGTCTCGATCCCGCACACTTTACCTGCTGCGCCCAGCCGTGCGTCAATAAGCATGAATTTTGTTCTTTCAACTTACTATTATGTAAGGCAATTACACTTGTTGCGACGTATGCTTGCGCGTGTCGGCTCCTCAAAGCGAGACAATTTTCTTAAGCTTCAGAATGACGCCTGTTTCCAAAAAAATAGCTCTTAGATTAGTGGAAACATGGTCATCCATGGTATATATCGCGGTTTAGTATTGTCGTAATCATATTTTTGTAGTTATGTGATGTCATTTGTGGTCTTGAAAAGCATTTTTTAAGTGTAATGTGGTTCTATTCCCATGGTCCATGGATGTCTCTTATCATTGAATTGAGCTTATGCATTGATCCTTGCATGATTTCCCCTTGGTTGAGAGTAAAGTTTATTTAGCATTATTACAATTTTTGGTCCTCTTTGGTATTTTTCAGCGATAAAAAGATTTGTCATACGCAGAAAGTGGTTTGACACAATCTTTATGATTTTGACTATATTCTTTACCACAGGTCATCCATGGTATTTATCGCGGTTGAGTATTGTCATTATCACGGCTATGTTAAGGTTTGATATATAAAACTCGTATTTCTGCGTGAATTCGCATTTCTTTGAGGTGTGAGCGCCATTTCTTAATTACTGTTAAATGCATTTGCATTGTTGATTGAGTGTGGTCATTTGAGGTTTTAAAAAGCAGTTTCCTAGGCACTTGTATTACCATGGAGATCCTGTAGCTGTGAACTGCGATTTCACATTGATCCTTATATGATTTTCCAGCCCTTTACACCCACAAAGTCAAACTTCCTTTACAAATTTCTTGTAACGACCTCTGGCGAGCACTAAGCCGTAACCGCGGCAAGAAAATACCTTTCAGAATTAAAGTTTTCGGTTTATAATTGTATGCCCTTATTGCTGTTAATGAAATTTAGTGTTGAAAATGTCCGTTCCAAAGACTTTGACTAAAAAGACACTTATATTTTTCTCACAATAATAAGTGTTATTGAAAAACACATAACAGAAAAAAATGAAAATATGTGTTTCTCACTGAGATAAACACTTACACTCGAAAAATAAGTCACTATCACTGACCGAAACACTTATACTCAAAAAATAAATCACTCTATCTGTTTGAGACATATTTCAAAGTGTCTAAAAATAACAGGGTTATTTTACAACACTTTCATTTTGAGTGATTCCTTTAATATTCCGACTCCTGGGGTTTCAGAGTGGAAATTTCGAAAATGTGACTTGTTTGCCACTTTTTTGCGAGCTCCCGTTATTTTTTTGACCGTTAAAATATCCTAGTTCACACCAGAATGGTGTAATATTAGGGTAATTTAAAAGAAAAGTCTTTCCTAATACTAAATATTTCATTTATATAAAAAACCCCGGTTTAAATGCTGCTCTGTACTCAAATATGGGTTGCTGTGTTAGAATCTCTTACAAAAATAAATTGGGAACACACACAGTCAAAGGTATGGCAGCTTACTGCTTATGTGTGCCTGATTTTGCTGTCAAGTCGTTTAGAAATTCCCAAACGATTATGGCAGCTCCGGCATGTAGTAAGAGTCGTTGGGGCCAGTACATGTAGGCACGGGTCACTAAAGATTTGGTAGAGGTACCAATGAAACAGCTGTATGAACACCTAGCCTCCTTTGTGATGTGTACTATTGATGGTTTGATTATCATAAAGGTCGTTAAAGCACACACATTTCTGAGAATGTTTTGATGCTTGTTTAAAATTCTTGGCTGGGTTTGGTTTGGTTAGCTGCCGTTTTCTATTTATTGCTCTTGGAAGTATAGGGCTTTTGATTGGATTTTATAATTCCATATCTCTTAAACATTTTTGAATTTCGTTTTCATATCTTTGACGAAGCTGTAGCTTTGGTTTTACCTACAAAATCGGTGGTGTCACAGAAATCTCTAAAGATTTTGCCAGAACATTCGAGAGATTTCATTTTCTTATTAGAAAATCTAGTTAGAACATCAGATGTTCGAATTGAAGTTTCATCTCTTAAAAACAGGGCTGAATCTCTCACCAAAAAATTTCCCTTTTATTTAAGTTATGGATTAATTTGATGTTTAACAGAAATTTTTAATTGTGTTATAAGTAGACATTGGATTTTGGGTTTTTTGTTGTTGGTCTAAAAAAATTTATTAAGCTAATACAAATATTTGTAATTTTTATCAAAAAAATTTTTAAAAAAATAAAATAAAAAATATTTATAAAATAATCAAATATAAAAAAATAAAAATTATTTACTATAATATTATTAAAAAATATACTATATATTTATCTTATAATTATTCTTTTATTTTTACAAAATTTTCATTTATAAATAATATAAAACATTTGTTTGTTATTTTTCACCATTATCCATTATTTATTTATCTTCAAAAACATAATATATTTTAAAAAAATTTCTTATAATTTTGTAAGATATATATCCAAAAATACTTTTTTAGGTAAAATATGTATATAATTAACTCAAAGGCAGTCATTTTAATTTAAAAGCAATTTCTTAAGTAATATATTTAACTACCATGGAGGTCCCTTAAGCTAAAATGTGCTTAAATGCAATAAATCTGAAATGATTTTTATCTTAATTCGGCATTTAAGTTTGGTGCTATACTGATATTAATCCACAATTATTCGTAAATCACGGTAAATTAGGTTTGCAATAAGATCTCCTTTTTTTTCGCTACCTTCCTTTCTGTAAAACAACCCAAATTATTTCACACTTAGTGTCCCTAACGGACAACGGATTTTGCTCGCCTGCGTGGTGAACAATATAAATTGGAAACTTCTTTTCTTTTATTAGGAACTTTTCGAAGCATTTACAGTACTTTCATCTGTGCGGTACTTAGTGCGGTAGTTAGTTTCGTTTTGAACCCTGAAAAAAAGGCATGTTTAGATGTGCAGACGCCTACTTCGGGGGCATATAATTTCTTCAAATATGTAAAAGCATATGACGTATTCTAAAATTGGTCATCGTAAAAATAGGTTAGCATATTCCTCAAATATGCTTTTAGGTCAAAGATATGTAAATATGTCAAATATGCAAAACGAATAAGGATTTAAAATAATCTACTTTTTCATGAATCAAGTGTAATGCAATTAAATTTTGGACCCCCATTAAAAATATGTTTTCACCTAGGTTATCAGAATCGAAACCGAAACAAATATACGGGTTAATTTCGGTTTTCCTCTTTCCTCCTATGTTAGAGGACAGAAAAGTAAACTTGTTGGTGGGTAGAGAGCTCTCTCAGACATCCGTTTTACATGTCGACTTGCACGACAAGCCCTTTGTTTGGCTTGGGTTTGCAAAAAAAACACTTGATTGACTTCCACCCCTGGTGAGCTTACCGCTATCGGTCTCTGGTCTATATCGTACAAGCCTGAAGAGGACAGAAAATATTGCTCTTCTCTCTCTGACACTCAGTTGTGCATGGCTGGCTTTAAATTAAATTTGATGTATTCACAGGCATTTTATATTCGGTCAAGCAACGCCCAAAGGTTTTCATCAGTTCAAGCCTGGGAAGCACGCAGGCCATTCCAAAAACAGATTGGTGTGGTGGTGTTCATTTAGAAAATGACCTTTTAACGCCTTCTACCGCGAAGAGAAGGCCATAAATTGATTTGCAAAATGTAGTACTCTCTGGGTTCATATGTGTGCTTGGAAAATGCAACTCCAACATCCACTCGCAGAGCTTAGCCCAAATCATCATTACGCTTCTCATCCAAAATTTCTCTTACAAAAATTTGAGGTTACTTCCAAATCGCTCCGTGGTGCGAAAACCCATCAGGAAAATCCATATTATACTTTTCTCATCCAGAAGTCGATCTAGAAAAGATGAATTATTGTAGTATAGCTGCCATACAAAAGATAAGTTTGAAAAAAAATATCTTAGTATGAGCTACTTTTTTTTTCGAGTGCTATCGCTTCCAAACTCGTACTAATCTATTATACTATTGATAATATTGTCACACAAGTTTTATCAAAAAAGTCGTATTATAATTTGCGAAGTGTGCAACGCATAAGAAGGGAATCAGTCCACATAAAGTATATTATTCTTGATTACAGCTAAAAGTTTCTATCTTATCGTTTCACGCGTACCCTGTTTTGGAGCTTTCGAGCTGAACTCTGTTTTTTTTACTGCACTGCAAAACTTTATATAATACAAATGTCGGTCGGAAAATGGATTTTATTAGAGAAAAACTGTTTTTAACTAATAATGTAAAACGGTCAGGGAAAGTTATTAATTCTGAATTGTCTATAACCGTTGAGACAAGCTATTTAAGTCAAAACTCGGACAGAGAGTTATCTTTATTACAAAATTTTCAACTTGCGACCTATTTTTTGTCAAATTTTTTTTTTATATCTGGCCCGGCTTGAGGTCGGTGGAGAGTTACAATTCGAAATCCAATCGGCGAACAGGGAGATGGTGGGCTGCCGAACGATCGAAGGCCTCCAACCCAGATATAAAAAAAAAGATAAAATTTTTCAATACCGTCAAATCCCTTTTTCAATTAAAATTAGGTTATCAACAAAATCACCTCCAATCTTGTCAAGAACATCATCCTGTAGTTTTTACAATCCGCGACACCAATTGGTATTGATCTTTGCTCATGTTTGTCTCTATGAGAAGCGATAAGGACCTCATCGATATTGACTTGGTGCTCAATTGATTTGTTGAATGTTGCTCACGATTGTAAGCACAAGCATTGGTTCATCGGATTTCGAAATCCTCAGCAATTCTTCATTACTTTGTTCTCTTTGATAACTAAAATCTATTGTACACTTGATCCTCAGCTTACGGGGGTTACGTTCCTAGAAAACCTCGTGTTAAAAGCGAAAACGTGTTAAGCGAAACATGGATTACAGTACAAAATCAAAGGGGTTACGTTCTTGAAATTCAAAATTGGCAATAAATAATTTTACCTTGTCCAAATTTGGTCTTTTTTAATAAAGTTTCATACGTTTGTTCCAAAATTAGCCAAAGTTGCTATTCATATGCCTTCAATATATGTATAACATTCATATTTTCAAAATTAAAAGCTGGGAATTAAATACAAAAAAGGTTTCTTCATATATCGAAACTTTTAAAAACTCAAAAATGTTAAAAAGTAAGATTTGTATATGATTGATTTATATTATATAAAATTTGAAATGCATTTGGTGGCATTTATGGTTTAAGCCCTTTTGATTCAATATGTTTTTTTCTTTTTGGTGGCTCCCTTATCAAAAAATCAGTAATTTTCTTGTTTAGTGGCTTTTAAAGCTTCTTTAACCCTCCGTTGTACACCTTTTTCTCAAAACCTTCAGTTGTACACCTCGAGTCAGGCCAGACCCTATGTATTCCATGCATTTGTATGGGGAATATGGCATATGCAGTCAATTAGAAGCATCGCAGGTATATTTTTAATTTCTTACCTCTCTCATTGGTTTGGCATGTATTGAGCTACCTACAGGAGCAAAATAATCGAAAAAAATATTTGGGTTTGTAAGAAATACAATTTTTGTTTTGTTCTTTTTGTTCTTTATTTTGACTCATTTCGAAGAGTTGATGAAGAAAAGCGATTACAATGAGGAATTTTATTTGTGAAATATGATACCGATATTTATTCTGGGATCTTGGCTGGAATGCAGTACAGAAAAAACGGTTTTCGACGAATTTATCATCGCTGTGATACAGCACCGAGTGGTTGGTTGAGGTCGCTGTTATTGGTTTGCCGGTAGTTCTGACTTGGTTTATGCATACGATTTTTCAGTTTTGAGGCCAATGTTTCCGATAAATTCGTCGAAAAGCGCGTCGCATCACTTTTCTGTGCATCGACCGAAAGTTTATCGACTTGTTGGCCGTTTTGATGTGAAATGCGTGACCATTTGATCCATACAATCGACACCGGCTTTTTGTGCATTATAATATAGAATGGCCACTGGTTTAATTACATTATAAATACATTTAAAATACATTATATTCCATATGTTTCCATACATTTTGTATAGGTCAGCCAGACCCGAGGTGTACAACCGAAGGTGTAACTTTTTAAATCCCTTTTTTTCGTCCTGTTCTAGGATCCTTTTGAAATCCTCATATGCATAAATCGATAGAGAATTAAATTTTAGGAAGCTACCTGGAAGGCCGAGTCGCTAGCTATAATAGAAATGTGTTAAATTTACGTTCAAAGTCGAAAAAGGTGTGGCCAGACCCGGGTGTACAACGGAGGGTTAAAGCACCCCCCCTAAGGCAAAAGTATTTCTTCCAACTTTCTCTTAAACTTAAGTCATCGCACGATTCCAAGCTGCTAGCATATGCGAATACTTCTTGGAGCTTTTCTATCGTTAAACTAATCGGATCGGTTTCTTCAGAGCTGCTGTCATCTGATTTCGAATTGTTTACTTCATTCACAACAATCTCAATCAATGATTCGTCATTAATGATGTTGTATTAGGTGGAATAAATTTAATTTTAACATTCGCATGGCTTAAATCTTTCGGATGACCCTGGGGCATTGTCCAATAACAAAAGTGCTTTAAACTATTAGTTCTTCTTTTTTAAATATTTTTTAACTTCAGGTACAAAACAATTCAAGAACCAGTCTTTAAACAATTCTGCAGTTACCCAAGCTTTGTAATTTGCTCCCCAGTGAACGGGTAATTTGCTCTTGTCTATCCCTTTAAACGCACTTTACTTAAAAGTCATCAGGCGCATTTCAACACAGCAAATGTGTAAAATGATCTTTTTGTGCCTTAAAACTTGGAGCTACTTTTTTATTCTTTGATAAAAAAGTCTGATTTGGCATTTTTTTCCATCAAATTCCAGTTTCATCAGCATTGAGAAATGGGTCGGACAAGAATTACTCTTCTTCAATGAACCCGCAATTTATTCTGGGTCTGGTAGCAGTTCCATCATTGGCCGAAGCCGATGCCGATTTAACGCTATGAATGGAGAACAGTTTTTTAAATTTCTCGAACCATCCATTACTAGCAACGAAATCTATGCTGGAAGAGAGCTCTTTATTCTGAGTGCCTTTTCATGAATGATCCGCTGGCTTCTTTTTTCGTAGCTATCGTCAATCCTAAGTGCTCTTCCATTTTCTTTAAAATAGGTGCACATGCTCTACTTGTAAATGTTCTAGATATAGATGACCCAATCCTTAATTTTTGATAGTGCGAACTTTTGCGTTATTTAAGTCAAGGCTTCTTACAATTTCGGGTGGAGTTTGCCCATTGTCTAAGCGGTTTAGAATTTGTATTTTTGTTTTTATAGAAATGAATTTTTGTTTTAAAGGAGCTCTGTTCTTTCTTTCTTCCATTGTAAAAGCTGAAATTAATATTTTTTATTTATTAACTTTCTGACCAACTTTGTATAATACAAACACAAAGGAACTAACGCATCAATTGACATAAAAAAAAAATATCCATATTTGGCAATCGTGTAAGAACGAGGTTTTCTGCGTGTTAAAAGGAGGAAGGGAACAAATTTGTATCCGTGTAAGACCGAGTTCGTGCTAAAAGAGTCCGTGTTAAGCGAGGGCCAAGTGTACTTTCGGACGTCCACGCTGAGGTCTTTTAACCATTTCTTGAGACATACTAGGGGTGCGTTTTTTTAAACTGTTTCCTTTTATTAAGACAATTGTATTGATACTCAAAAACTGATGCTTTTTTACGTTTGTATTGAATCCAAAATGCATAAATTTTTTACATATGTACCCAATACATTTTGTAAGATCGCTCATCTCGGGCATGTAGCCGATATTTTCAATACTGCTTTGCACATTATCGCCTCCAGTAATTTTTCTGCATTGGTGCCCATTTCTGTGCACCAACAATTGAAAATATAGAAGCGTGTAAATACACACTGATATGAGTCGCCTACCAAAATGAAATCGAAAAAGAGAAAGTGCAATCAAAATTATAATTTAAACTTAATAAGAACACTAAACACGAATGACGAACACAAAGACACAGCACAACTACAAGGCAAAGCAGCTGCTTCGGAAGGGCAAAATTGACCTTGAAGAAAAAAGAGACAGAGTTAGTATATTGTTAATTGTGCACACATCTGCAAATATCTGTTGTTAACTTTAATTTTGTATTATCTTAAGATGCACACAAATCCACTGAAAAAGAAATGAATCGGGGGATCTTGGGGGAACACAGTTAAAACCTTAAGTAAACATTATACAGACGGACAAAAAATGTTCAAAAAACAGAATAAACTAAAGCAGTACTTTCAAAATTAATACAACACAAGTTGGCTTTAATTAATATAGACTCTTTAAATAAATACCTTAAACTTCAAAATCCACTAAAAATAGTTTAAATTCGGGAACGTAATTAATCGACTGACCACTTTGACGATCGCCTTTGTTGTGAAATATTCGGCCTGCGTGCAGCTGCTTTGCAAAATTGAATAAGTGCTCACGCTTTCAAGGCAATTTTTGTAAAGTCCCGTTAGGTTTACAGAAAAAACCGGATTGCCATTAAGAAGATTGGACATTTAAGCGACAATTTGTCTACATTTTGTTCAAAAATTCTGTGATCGATTTTTTGATTTTTGGCCTATGGACGCAACCACTGTGCGTTGTGGCCCCACAACTCAAGAACAGGCTGACTGTTTAACCTGAATATGCCGGCAAACAAAGTTGGGCCTAAATGCGCGAATATTTCATTTTCCGTTACGGGTTTCGTCAACATTCGTGAAGTCTGGTCAGGATTCTTGTCAGGACTTCCGGTTAGTTTCGCGCATAATTATACTGACGATCCGGGTGTTATTAACGATTAAATATTGAGATCAGGTTTCGGATAACCGCCAAAGCTAGTCATCCTTGAAAACGGTGTTTTATAATTGAGTTGAACGAGCGTTTCTCCTTGCTTATATCGACGGCTTCAAGCGCTTCGGTGGCAGTTTCAGCGACTTCATAGAAATCTTCTAAATTATGAACGTCATTCGGATCTTCGGTTTCATTGGCAATGTCTGTCTCAGCATCGGAAGCAGCATTTTCTAAGATCCGTGCCGTCATCGTCTTCAAATGGATCGGGGTTTTCGGCCTCTTCATCAGTACCGGCCAACTCTTCGGCTAACCTTTCTTCCATTTGATTTCTCTCTTCTTCCGATAAACTTTGATTTCTTCTGGTGCGATTCAACACGTCCAACACATCATCATCAAAACTTGATGCTGATGCCATTTTTTTATGGAAAAAAACACAAAATTGGCGACTATTTGTGTGATGCCGACTGGACATGGTCCCATTAAAACGGACCACAGCGTATGCAATAAAATATCTAAAAGGGTCACACTGATTTGTCAGCCTTCTGTGTTCAAAATGGTACTACAAAAATCAAGTTCAAGCAGAAAAATTAATGATTCGTCGTCTGTTCACAGCATCCTATTAACTTCTAACGCTATTGCATACATGGGCGTTCTGAACCGAACCGGTTTTGAACCGAACCGAACCGCTTTTTGCGCTCATGAACCGAACCGTAAACCGAACCGGTGTGTTTATAAAAATGCTGAACCGAACCAAAAACCGAAAAATAAAATGGTTCGGTTCGGTTCATTTCAACTAGACATTGAGTTACCAATTGATTAACCATACTGAGCTAAATCGTAACGCATTACTTGGTAGAAATCAAGTGCGTGCCCAACTGATCACGAAAAATATGGTAAAGACATATTTCGGAATAATCAAACTCTGTAAAATCAAACTATAACATACTCACTACCCCCAAAGTTTGTTTCTTTATAATTCGTCCGATCGATCTGTATCATCCAATCTGAACTACTAATTTGTCAAATGGATAAATAATCTTAATTACTAAATATCTTTAGAAAACACACAAAACTGTGGGAGATATGACGTTTTTTCTAAATTGCGTGGGAGAGAGGGGGCGTGGCGAAAATTGAAAAAAAAACTTGATCTGTCTGCAAGTATTAGAAATACATAAATGCCCCATACATGTCAAACCTCTATCTCTTACGTTCTCTGAGATCTTTTCGTTCATACGGACAGACTGACGGACATGGCTATAAAGACTCGGTTGTCGATGCTGATCAAGAGTATATTGGCGCTGTTCCGAATTCCGAGTCGATTTTCGTGTAAACGTACGTATTTCGAGTGCAAGTTGTATAAAAGTAAATGTAAGTGACAAGCCAATCTGTGGATACTAGATTCCGGCATGCTTTTCTCTCGAATTGAATTCACTTGGGATGAAGCAGTCGGTTTCAGCTGCTCAAAGAATTCTGAGTTTTGTTATCACTGATCTAGTAGGCGTAGTTTTTCTTCTCACCTTCTATACAACGTTATTTAACTCGACTGCAAAATTCTAACGTTTACACGAAAATCGACTCGAAATTCGGAACAGGACCGTATATAATTTAAAGGGTCGGAAATCCCTTCTCCGATACATACTTTCGCACAAAATTACAGAATTTACAAAGTGTAAATACGTGGAAAAGCAAGAGTTGTAGAACACCAAATTTCTTAGGACCCAAAACTGGAGCAGGCCAAGTCTTGATTTTGTTACCTCTACCAGGAATCAAACCTGCTATAAGAAGACGGAAAAAAGCTAGCTAAATCTCATTTAATGTTAATATACAAGAAGATCTAAATGTTAATTAAAACATAACAGATAATTCTTTGAACCCGATAAGTAATGACGAGTAGGAAATATAAGGACTAATTTCCATCATTTAAATAAAAATAACGTTTGTTAAATGTATTGAAGCGTTTGATGGCGAAAAGCGTTTTCCTAAAGATAAATATTAGAATATTTATCAGGAAAATCAACTTAAGCAATTCCAGCCACACAAGTGTCAGTAGAACGAGCATTTTCCACACTGAAACTTGATTTTTCAGACTTAAGAGGCAATATCGATGAAACTTTTCTTTAAGATATATTATTACTAAATCTTAACTAAAATACCGTCATATTGAACTAAATTTTAGTTCTTTAAACTCTATATATCTCCTGTTGTTTTGAAATGCAATGAATCGAATGGAAATATCTTCATTAAATAACACAGTCTTAAAGATATCGTTATGTTATCAAAACAAATTTTGAGTTTAATAACAATGAAATGTTTATTATATAATAACTAAAAACTTGACTAAACAACCTAAACCTAACCTAAATAATCTGACTAAGGGGCGATTTCTGTTTTCCCAGATAGCTGCTATGTGTCAGATAGTCATCAATTTTACACTGTTAATTGTTAGTTTATGTGACAGGTAGCTTATGTAGAAGATGTGAAATCGGCCCTAAAAAAATACATTTCTTTAGTTTGTTAAATGAATATAGCGCAAACCGAACCGAACCGAACCGAAACCGCGGTTCAGTAAGCCCCAAAAACTATGTAATGAACCGAACCGGAGGTTATAAAACTGTGTGAACCACTGAACCGAACCAGTCCTTATTTCCGAGCGGTTTGCATCCCTGATACGAAGGGATCTAGCCAGAGATTTTATTTGAATTCAGTTTAGGATTTTTAAAGGTCGATAGGCATGACAATCGTTTTATTCACACTCGACATAAGAATAAACATTGAACGTTGAAATAATTTTACATTAAAACATGATTTAAACACAGAATTGGCGAATTTTAGTTGTTAGTGGTCGTAGTCCTTGTGAAAGGGCTCGCGCTTCGGATTGTCAACCAACTCAAATGGTGAAAATTTGGCCTGTAATATAAAAGGTGTCGCAATGCTTTCCGTAGTTATATAAAACTTGATTTGGTTAATATTTTCAATTGTCCCCTCCATTTCACCATGAGCGCGGCGCCTTTTATGATTCTCAAATATTATATGGCCACATACGTTCATTCGTTTGCACTTTTCGATGATTTGATCACTGAATTTGAGGCCGGGGATAATGTGAAATAGTTGAAACTCTGTCCTCACTATTGCATCAGGTTGAATCATCCACGGATTTGGATTCGTTGATGACTCGGTTTCACTTGTACTCGAATCACTAATATCACCTTCATTAGAATCGATGGAACTGCTGGATGTCGCTTCAGTGCTGTGGTCACTAGAGGTAGACATCTTTTCTATATAAATGTGTTCTGATAGTTTATAATATTTTCGAGCAGATTTTTTTAAAGTATCATGAAACTTTACAGATAAAACTTAATAGAACTAAAGTTAAATACTATAATCGGTGAAAAACTTTGGAGAAAAACTTTTAGTATTAAGTTATAGCCGTAGTTAATTAAGTGTTACAAAGAGGAGTGGTTCTGTGGGTTGTCAATTAAAGCGTTTCCCGGGGTGGTGCACGCTCCATAATTATAAAATTTAACTAAAAATGAAACAAATTAAAACCAAGTAAAAACTTAAGTAAAATTAATAGAAAAATTGTACAAATATGTCAAAAACAAATCATGTAGTATTTTTTTTTGTGAAAGATCAATGAAAAATTGAAAAAAACATGTTCTTATAAAACTAAATTAAAGAAAATTTTCATTTTAAAAATAGATTAGTCTTCTTCGTCTCTCAACAAAGAGACTTTTAAATTTGACGAATTTTGAGATTTTATTCTCTGTTATTGGAATACTATTTTTACCACATATTGTGTTCTTAACTTTTTTCTGAAATTCGCGTGTCCGATTTTTTCTTAAATTATAAATATCTTCCAATATTCAGTTTGAAAATCGGTTCATTTCGATCGTCGTCGCTGCGTCTGGTGCCCAATGTTCACATAAGTTCTTTTACTATTCGATCAACAAAAACAAAAGATATATAATAATTTATAAGTAATCTTTCACGCTCACCCCATAAAAAAGAATTTTTTACAGCTTTGTAAACGCTCAAATGTAGTAGCATTTTTCGAGAATCAAAAGTGTTTACTTTTCCGAATGGAGTGTTCAAGTCTTTTTTGTAAATCATCTTGCCATATGAACTAAGCTCTTCTTACTTTCTTTTCGATTTCTTAAAAAAGGACACTTGCTCATCCTGTCAGTGATGTCTCTGAAACTCGTCGTGTTCTCTATTTTTTTCTTCTCATTAAGAACTTAATATTTTCTCTCTCTTTTTAAGTGAACGCCAATATTAAACGGTTTTCATACACAAATCGAACAAAGACTGCTGAGGTTTTCTATTCATATTGAGTATACCTTAAGGTTTAATGTTTCATTCTGTGACATAAACTCGAGTTCTTCTCTTCTAATGTGATGGGAATCGGAAGTTCTCGAAGTTGATTTAAGAGTTCTATTTTCTGTTAATCGTTCTATTGTGAGAAACTTTCTTTAGGATCAACTAACGTCCACATTGAGTTACTAAATCGACTTGTGACTTATTATATTAAATTTGATCTTTAAAGAACAAATCAAAATGAACTGTAGTTCTCAGGGGTGGGCTCTCTGTCGCCCCTTCATCCTTCCTTTACTTTTTCCACCAGCTGTTAAATATCAGTAATTGTCATACGATCTTCGCCCACAAGAAAAAACTCATCCTCGATTTTTTTTGTTGTATCTCCGACGTCGACTTCATATTTTCAGACGTGGGTTAAGTGGATTAGCACTAATTAAAGTTTACAGACAAAGCCGGATGGACAGTTGCGTTATCCACCAACTCATTGTTTGATTTGATTGAGATCAGCACAAGAACGGTTCAGGCAGGAACTTTACTAAATTAAAAATTTGATTTAAATTTTATATTATAAATTTCTGTGTGGAACCTTTTTACTCTGGGAGCTAAGAGCTTTGAAATGTAGCGCTTTCTATAGCTCTTTTAACATTGTGTTTTCGTAGGGAAAGTGTAGCGTTTTCTATAGCTCTTTTTTCAGAGCGAGCGGACTGCTCCTTTTACCTGCAAACTGAATACAATTTTTCGGAGTTAGATCGAATCTTTGTCTTTCTCTACTCTTTGTACCCCTTGATATTTTTGTACCGATTCCTCTTTCTATGTATTGAAACCTGTTTCTAATGTATCCCTTTGTGTCTTGTGTGTCTTCCCCCCTCCCCCCCCCACATTCAGCATTTCCATGTGTATACCCGATGTTATGGATTTAGTCACCAAATATCTACTTATTGCCGTTTGTCACATCAATGGCAAAGACATTCAATCGACCATACCAAACACCCTCATGGATTTTAGTCTAACCTCAGCGCTGCCAAATGACAATCAACTAAGGTAAGTTGGTGTCCCCAAAATAGAAGGATTCATACCTTTTCACTCATTTGCTGTCTCTGCTTTTGTTGTTTCCTATTGCAGTTCCTCTATACTGGAGCTGCTCGGCTGTGTACAGCATTTGGTCTCATGGATACGCACCGAACTGATCTCGGAGTATTTTTTAATGAGCATACTCGATCTATCCCAATGGCGACCCAGTCAGGAGGCCATTTCGTTGGCCGCTCTGTCCGTGTTGAATGAGCTGCTGTATTTGCAGAAACCGTTGCCCTATGCGGGCACCTTGATGGGCGGCGTTAGTAGCCTGCTGGGACAGCATAATGGGAATAAGCAACAGAGCGAAATGTATAGCGATAAGTTTCGGGAATTGTTGCGTTTATATACGACCAAATATGCGGGCAAACTGATGCAGGAGCCGGAATTGTTGGAGACATTTTTGAATTTGCTGTACGGCTGCACCACGGAATGTGAGTAGGAAATGGGAAGCAAAGACTTTGGGTTTTGGGTACAACTCTTACTTTTGAATCTTTACTTAAGTCTACTTTTCCTTTTATTTTAACGCATTCTTTGTTGCTTTCTGTTTGTTGGCCCTTAATGTTTATCCTTGGGCTTTTCCTTTACCGTTTTTCCGCTTTCTAAATGTTCTAAATGCTTTAGGTTAGTAGAACAGAAATGCCGTGAGAACAATTGACAGCGCAACTGTTATTCCTTTGCGTCTGTTACAGTTTAGTGTATATTGTTGTTAGTTTTCTGCTTTTGACAAACTGCCTTTGCTCATTTGCCGTATACAAACTTTTTTTTGGCATTTTCACCCATTTCGCAGTCAAATTTTTCTAGGTCTTTGCCAAATCTTAGATCTTTAGAATATGCGGTCTAAGCTGTGGGTTGATAATCAATCAGTCAGTCAGTCGGGCGTAGATATTTATATATATAAATAAACATGTTAAAGGCTTTCTTTTTCCTTCACATTCGTAGGAAGAGAGTAACTTGAATAAGGCGATCGCGCAAACAACAACAATATGTGCGAATACTTACGTTTTCATACCAACAAATTGGCATCAAAAATATAGGGACAGTTACAGCTAACCAAAATCTTTACTTGTTTTATCTTTCCTTTGATTTGTTCATCAAATAAATTTACGTATATTGAATTTTTTCCAAGTTGAGAAAAACCGGAATATATATTGGTTTCGACGGGTGTTGCACAAGGTAAAAAAAATGGATTTTCGAAATTTTGATTTTCAAACCATTTATACAATAGAACGATCCCAAATAACCTAGGTCACATCATAAACAAAATATTTTGTAACAAAACCCTGATGTATTTAAACTATCATAAATCGTTCATCGGTGTCAAAGTAAGGAATTAAAGGGTGATTTTTAAAGCTTTTGTTTTTGAAAATTAAAAAAAAAAAAACAAAATTTGCAATAGTAAATGATATATTTATTTGGAGCCATGCAAATATCAATGCCTGTGTGTTAGAGAGAGACATAGTCACATGTTCGCGCTCTCTTCTTGGGGAACTCTGTTTTAGAGCAGCGATTGACAAGCAATTGGCTTGGGCCAAGAGAGCAAACAGCCTTTGAGTCCATGAAGTAGGTTACAGCAGGTTTGCGTCGTAAATTTTTCGCACACCAATACATGTTGAAATCGCTAATAGGGTCTTGTCGCTAAAACACATTTGGATATAGACCTGAAAGTAAACCAGGAAAGGAAAACCAGACGGCTCTTCCTAAAAATCTCCATAATCCCTTCATAATCACCGGTTACTGTTACTTTCACTTACAAATGGAAAGTTTCAAAATGTTTTTCTTAAATTTTTATCAATTTTTCCACTAAAATATTGTAAAATATACCGAAAATAATTATTTAGGGTGATTTTTCTGCTATTTGGTTATTCAGTGTATATTTTTTTTTACACCTCAGGCGTGATTCGTAACATGTGAAAAAGCCACAAATGCTGTTTAAGGTTTGTCATTTTACCATAAATAGACTTAGGGCCGATTTCTCTTCTTGCAGATAGCTGCTATGTATCAGATAATCCCACAAATAGTAAAATTTCGATTTCTTTGCCTACTAATTGCATCATAAGCTATCTGCCACTTCGACCTCCAGATAGCTACCAAGATATACTTAACAAGGTAGCCGCACTCACTCCCTCACAACTCCTTATATTTGTGTCAAACAGAGCTAGAGCGAGAGAGAATTGAATTTCTGTAGATGCGTCGCTTACCGACTGAAATTTAACAAGTTGTCAAGAGAGCGAGAGAGCGAGTACGGCTACCTTGTTAAGTATATCTTGATAGCTACTATGTGTTAGGCTGCCTTCACACTGTTCGACACATGAGACATGTCGATAAAAAATTTATCGATTACAAATTGACGAATGACGATACCGTATACACTGGATGTCATGTTATTGTACACAAAAAATGATGTCAAATGAGTACTTTTATCAATGAACAAAGTTCAAGCACAAGTTCAATTTACTGTCAATGAAAAACCAACTACATTTAAATTCAAATTGTAAAAAAAGAAATGCGTTTTTAATTTGCGTCGATTCGGATAGATAGAATTTTTTAAAATGGAGTCTGAAGTTCAGGGCCAGATGATAGCTGCAGTTATCTGCGTCGGTATGGGTTTTTAGCTGTTGAAGACGACGAGGAAGAGCCGAAAGCCAAGCGCTGTTGCTGGGTGGACAAGCTGAACTTAACTCGTCCCCAAGAAGGAATGTTCGACAAATTAAATAATGAGATTAGAGGCATCCCAAGAAAGTTTAAAAACTTTGTGAGAAAGAACGCAAAAACATTTGACATAATAATCCAGAAGCAAAAAACGAATTGTCGAGACCCAATATCACCAGCTGAAAGACTTGCGGTGACACTAAGATACTTAACTTTTGGGTCAAGCATGACACAACTGTCATTTGAGTTAAGGATATCTTGTCAGCTCTCTCTAGTTTTGTACTCTAATATGCTAACATTCCACAAGCATTCGAAGATTTCCACATACTCGATAAGCGTTTTTGTTGCATTATCTGACCAATGAATATTAATTAGACGCTTAAAATTTCTGTTTTTTATACCCTTGCAAAGGGTATTATAATTTTGCCCAGAAGTTTGCAACGCATAGAAATATTCATTTCCGACCCTATAAACTATATATATTCTTGATCAGGGTGACGAGCTGAGTCGATTGAGCTTTGTCCGTCCGTCTGTCTGTTTCTACGCAAACTAGTCTCTCAGTTCTAAAGCTATCGAGCTGAAACTTTGCACAGAGTCTTCTTTTTACTGCACACTGCTAATATGTCGGAACCGACCGGATCGGATGACTATATCTTATAGCTGCCATAGGAACTATCGGTTGAAAAGTGGGTCTTTGTGAGAAAATTTTTTTTGTTTTTAATGTTAACGTGTCTCACTTCAGCGATTATTAATATTATACGCTTTTATACAGATTTGGAAGTTTTGGTCAAAATCGGATGACTATATCTTATATTGTTTTAATGCTGGCGTTCTTAAACTCTGATGTATTAAAACATTTGCAAAGGTATAAAAACTTTGGCAAAGACGAAGTTAGCTGGCCTTATCTTTTTTAGTTTTTTATGGATTCTATCGTTTTTTTATAAAAACATTTCTATCAAAAAAGAGATAATTAGAAAAAAATATTTCCCTGGAATTTTCGAATTTTGTTGATAATGTGCTAATAAAAAATTAAAAAAAAAATTTTTTTTTCAAAATTTTGACTTCAACATCCTTTGTAAATAACACCCCAGTTAGGAATAAGCCTGCTTTTAAAGAAGGTTAAATATATTTTGTTTGGTGGCCAATATTCAAGGGCTCACAACCCCCATATGTCACCATTCTCCCCTATGCTAAACTATCAATAATGTTAAACATAGTTAAATTGAAAACATAACGGATATTCATTCAAATCCAGAAAAAAGTAAAATATTGATTGTTAGCGTTTACCTAAAGATTATTAAATATTTGAACAACTTAAGCATAGCTCGAATAGTTTCGTCTACTGCAATTTCACCACACACGAGTTATTTTCAGATTGAATGAACATTTTCCTACATTGGAGTATGTTTTATCAGACTTAATATTGATATCGATGAAAATATACTAGAGATATAAAAATTATTATGTTACTTGGAAATTGAAGTAATTTAAATCGTTTTTGGAAAACAACAATATCAATTCAGAGTAAATTTGAAAAACTATAAGGGAACAGGCCGATTATTTCCTGTTGTTTTTTGAAAACAACATATATGTACAAGTACAATAAAACTAATCAAATGGAAATGCTTAGAGTTTATTATATGATAGGTTGTGTTCCACATATCGACGTCGATTTCCGTATGCACTTAAGGATTTCGAATTAGAGTTGTTTAAGCATATATGTGAGAGTACCAAATATGTCTAAAAAGAAATATCTTGTGGATCAGGTCAAAAGAAAATTGTAATTATTTGACGATTTTGATCCACTTGGCTTTCAGTAGTCGATTTCAAATCGTCAAAGTTTCTAAACAATATCAAGTGACCAAAGATGTTTTCGTCATTCGATATGTAAAGCTGTAGGATTTCAAAACGAAATGAGAACGTTTATACGGAAATTGCCATCGAAATTTTGAACATACCCGATTAACTGAAAACTTACTGAAAACTTACTGAACTGAACTTTAGTTAACTAAGTCTTTGTTAACGAATAATCTGAATACTTGTATCAAAACTATGTTTCTTTATTTAATTAAATGAATAAAGAGCAAACCGAACCAACCATAACCGCGGTTCAGTAAGCCCCAAAAACCATGCAATGAACCGAACCAGCGGTTCAAAAAACTGTGTGTACAATTAAACCGAACCAGTCCTTATTTTCGAGTGGCTTGCATCCCTGTTTTAAAGCCTTTCTAATTGTCAACTTTTCCACCAAGAAGCTGGTACTTTTGTTATAAAATTCCGTGCAAAGCTTTAAATACCCACTTATTTTTGATGCCGATCCAGGATTGTTTTGCTTTCCAGGTCGGCAGCTGTTTTCTTTTGCGTTTCAGAGCTGGCAGAAGAACTTTATAGCCTTTTCCTTCGAAACAGCATCTACTAAACCCTCGATCAACAACAATTATATCTCCTGGCTAAAGCAATTTTTGAAGTCCGTCGAGATCATGTAGTAACTGCTTTATAATTGTTGCTATAATTGTTGTTGGACTTATATGGTTCTGTCATGTCAAAAATATAACCATTGTTGCTGCAAATTGTAGATGGCTTGCACAGGGGAACTTTCTTCTGGCCTGGGCATTATTTCTTTTGCGGATTTCATAGCGGATATATGTTTCATCGCAAATGATCACCAATTTATCGACACCTATTTTTAATAACGATTATTGGTTGGTTATTTCTGTTTTATTTGCCGTACCAAATAATCTAGATTCTCATTGAGGGTAAAGATTTTATCAGTTGTTTTAAATGCTCCCAGTTAAGACCAAAAATTTTTCAATTTTTGGAGTTACAAAATCATATGTTTTTGCATGTTTTGCATAGTTAACTAGCCTGTAAAATACGAAAGTTGGCAATCATTTAACTACTTGAAGGTTTTATTATCCACTTTTTCCGATTTTGGAACGGTACCGAACCCGCAGTAAGCAGTTAGATTATTTAAGTCCTTTTCAAAAAACTTGCTTTTTATGCAAGGTTCAAGTCAAGGATCATCAAGCCTGCCGCGATGCTGATAAATATATTTAAAGCAACTGATGAATGTACCATTATCAACGATATGTGATGAAGATTAAAGCAAAATTAAATACCAAATATTTATATTTTTATGTTATTTGTTAATTTGACCTTGTTACGCCTCACTTAAAAAATTATTTTTTTATACCCTGTACCCATTAAAAATGGGTAAAAGGGGATCATGAAGTTGTGCAAATGTATGTAACAGGGAGAAGGAAACATTTCCGACCCTATAAAGTATATATATTCTTGATCAGCATCAACAGCCGAGTCGATTTCGGCATGTTCGTCTGTCCGTCCCGTCTGTCCGTCTGTCTGTCTGTCCGTCTGTCTGTATGAACGCGTCGATCTCAGAGATGATAAGAGATAGAGGTTTGACATGTATGGGACAAATGCTTCTTTTATCTGTACGCAGATCAAGTTTGTTTCCAAATTTTGGCCACGCCCCCTCCCGCCCCCCGCAATTTGGAAAAAAATTTTTATCTCCTACAGTTTTGAAGATAGAGGGTTCTTACCTTCTAGAGATAGTTAGTAATTGGCAAAATCAATCGATTTGCCGAAGAAATGATAAAGATCGGATGAACGGTTCTCAAGTTATAAGCAAAAAACTGAACCTAGCCCTCCCCGCTACCACCCTAAAAAATGTTGCATACTTTTTGGATGGCCACACTCAGGAACGCTGGAGCACTGTTAAACATGTTTTTCATGAGTAACGGGTATTATCGACGGTTAGAGCTTTTTACTTTTTAATTTTATGTCACTTTTCGTCCTTTTTCATTTCTCCTTCATTCCCTGCATTCTTTCATCGTTTCTTCTTTACTCTCTTGATTATAAATTCTTTTACCTTTTCTATCCTCCTTGTTTTCTTTTGTTTTTTTCTTTACTTCTGTTCTTATTTATTTTACTTTTTAAGGTCTTTTTTTCTGCAATTTTGCTTCATTACCCCATTTATTCTTCCTCTTTTCTTTTCATGTTTTCGTCTTCTTAATTTTTTGTTACTTCTTCTTTTAAGCTTTATCCCATTTGTAGTTGGTTTTCCTTCTGCATTTTCTGCTTCATTCCCCATCTTTCTTTCATCGTTTTACTTTCTTTGTCATCTTTTCGCCTCTTTTTTCTTCTTCTCTTATACTTTATCTGACTTTAGAGTGGTTTTCTTCTACATTTCTGATTTTTCCCCAGTTTCTTTGTTTTGTTTTGTCTACCTTTCTTTTTCTTTACTCTTTTATTTCTTTTTATATCTTCCGTTATCCCTTATGTCACTTCATTAGTGTTTTCATCTTCGTCTCTTCTTTCTGTCTCTTTCTTTTTTCTTTTATTTCTCTTTGATTTGTTTTGTTCTTTCCTAATCTTTCCTCCCCTCTTCTTCTCCTTGTCTTTATTTTCTTTTCTCTTTGAAGAATTCAAATTCTCACCCTTTTTGTTGCTCTTTTTCCCCCTTTCTCTGCTTTAGTGCACGGCGCCTTGGACTTTACCGAAAAGCTGGACATTTGGACACCCATCATCAAGGGCATTGCCCAGCAGCCGGGCAAGATGACACGCTATAATCAAGTCCTTACCCAGCTGGTGGATGAGATCATGCGACGAACTCAGTTTGAGGCCAACAAGCCCGAACTTGAGGTGCTGGATAACGAGATCATGGAGGATGATGTAAGTCTTAAGGAAACGTTCCTTTACCGTGTTAACGATTTGCCCCCGCCTTAGACCCCGGCCACCGAGTGGCAACAGTTCCTGGATCAGTGCTTCGAGTGTCTTGCTCTCTTGGCCAGCACCCGCGGTGCTCACATTGTATTCGCACAAGTCTTTGCCCATTGGACACGACCGCAAATGTATTTACTTTCGCTGGAGCATGCCCTGGAACATGGCAGTGGACGTACGTATGAGGCGGCACGTAAACTCAAAATGGCCAATGTGGGTGAGATTTTAAGGGATTTTGCCACCGTTTGTCAGGCGGTGGTGCGCCTGGCCCCTCTGATGGACACCAGCACAGCCACGGGACCCGGGGTGGCCGATGAAATGGAATGCCAACTGCAAATGCTGGCCGACAGTTTGTTACAGACGCTGCAATTGCTGGCCAGCAATCGGATAGGCGGCAGCGACATGGACAAGGCCAGCTTTCAGACTGATTTGGATAACCTGTGAGTGGTCGAGTGGTTAGAGTCCAGGTGGGAGCAGTTACTAACTCTGTGGTCTTTTTAGTTACGCTCAAGTGTTGCTGGCCATACGCAGCATCTTTCCTCTGTCCAAGGCCATGAGCAGCGAGGAGCTGTTGCATCGTTTATTTGCCATTTTGGGCAGCATCTTTGCCTGCAATAATTCGCTGTCCGCCGCCTCACCCATTGTACAGCAGGCGGCCAGCGAGCTGCTGCTGTTTATTTCAACTGTGATACGACCCAAATGCTTGCTGGAAATACCACAAATTCAGAGTCTACTCCAGGCGGGCGCACGTCTGGGCACACAATTGCCACGTCAGGTGTGCATCAATGTGCACATCAGTTTGGTCAGCTACATGGTATTACCCTGGAAATGTGTACCCGAACAGCAGCAGGATTATCAGCGTCGTTTGTGGATGCTGCGCGAGTATATTGAAGGATTGGCGCAGAATTTCCTAGAACTAGACCTGAGTCTGGCGGGAGAGAGTAAGGTGACGGCCACCACGCTGGGATTGTTGGGCACATTTACAGCCTTGATAGAGTACTTCAAGGCCTGCGGTGGCAATGCCAAGGATATGCTGGCCAGCACATTTAAGGTGAGAGTGCCTGAGGGGAAAAGGTTGGAGAATGGGTAAATAAATTTGTTCCACTTGCAGCCCATACTGACCAAGGCATTGATGATCTTCAATAGCTATGGACTGAGTAGCATTGCCATGGCCATAACCGTGGCGGAGTTCAGTTTGAGCATGTTGCGCACTTTGCCCACACATTTGGGTGCACAGTTTATTAAGGAGATGATTACTTTGTTTATCAATGTCAGCAGCAGGTAGGAGCAGTACCTCCCCTCTCTCTCTCTCTGTCCAATTCATGTTTGTGGCTCTTTTCACAGGGAACAACTGACTTTAAGCCGTTTGGCGGTAATGGAAAAGGTGTTGCAAATGTTCAAACTTATTGTGGAGCAACCTGGCAGCGCCTCACTGGGTCTATTACCCTCCATTTTGGACTTTAGCACTCAACAGATTTTACCCTTGTTGCAGCAACAAAATGCAGCCACCGATAGCAGCGAAATAACCAGCCTGCTTTATGCTTTGTTCGATAGGTAAATGAATTCTGTACATGAAACGCTTCAACGCTTACAACTCTCTCTCTCCCCACAGTGTACTTACCTGCAAATGGCAATTCTTCTATAAAAACCAACTAAGCAATGGCCATGGCACCAACACCAACACCAACTCAACCACCAGCAATTTCAACTGCAGCGACAATCTACATCCCGCTCATTTTATGGCCATTTTGAATGCCTACGGCCAAATGCTGGTCAGCGGCACCGATCCCAGCAATGTGCGCAGTGTCCTCTTCTCCATGCAAAATGTCAACGAACGGAGTCGTCTATATCAGCGAGCCCTGTTCAAGGAGCAGCTATTGGCCTCATTTCAACGTGCTTTGCTAAATCTCTTGCTAAGCGGCGAGGGTGCTTTGCATTTTGATATGATTGCCCAGGCTCTGTATGCCATGGGTCAGGTGGATCGTAGGCAATTGTTGGAAAGCTTTTCACATGCCTCATTGCCGGTGGCACAGACAACGCTGGAGGAGATCTGCCAGACAAGTGTGAGTAAATGTAACAGAA
>JAEIFU010003551.1:0-27108 GCA_018904235.1 Lordiphosa stackelbergi | reverse complement strand
ACCGAATGCCTCAGAAGCCGGTTTGTGAACGGAATGAAAGCTGTGTCGCCAGGTCTTCAGAAAGGATACCCGCTTTAGTAATCTCTTCCATCCTCAAACCGTTAGAGGAAAATTTAGTTGAGTTGCTTCAGTCCTGACCTTTTAGCACGCTCTTAGATTTCATTAGGTTAGATTAGGTTTTAATGGCTGGGAGCGATAAGACTATTTCTTATATGGCGATGTAATATGTATGCTCTGGTTACCTTGTTAGTCCTGTGAAACCTATCTCGGATATCTCCGTGGGGTTGCGTAGTAGGGGTTGAGTAAGTATTCTCAGTATCCTTCTACTTTACTGCAATACAGTTTCCTGCTGCAATACAACTTTCAGTAGCATGCGTGCGCGCGCTCTTAGTTTAAATTAAGTTTTGCCGATGAAACCTCTTCAAGGGAGACCGAATTAATCCCTGGCGATGCCAACTCGATGTACCTTCCTTTATTCATCGACCCCTTAATATACCTGTTATCAGACTACATTTCTTCTTTAAAAATTTGGCAATTTATTTGTGTGAGTATCCCATTTTATGGCTGTATGTGGGTCTCCCCGAAGAGTGTCGCTTGTCCCTTAAATCAGTTTTATCTGGCGCTGCAATTCAGTTGGAAGATTTGTCCAGTTGAAAATAGGGTTGTCAATATTTTACCGATATATCGATATTTTAATTGAACGATAAGGGTTATTCTGATACGATATTTTTGAGCCGATATTGGCGATTATCGATATATTTATAAACGATACACAGTGGAACAGTGAAATTGGTCGTTCTGTTCATGTGTGTCGTTTCTATATAAAAAAACTAGCATTTAACCCGTCGCGCTTCGC
Source organism: Lordiphosa stackelbergi (assembly GCA_018904235.1). Taxonomy (NCBI): domain Eukaryota; kingdom Metazoa; phylum Arthropoda; class Insecta; order Diptera; family Drosophilidae; genus Lordiphosa; species Lordiphosa stackelbergi. The sequence continues at coordinate 26,252 of JAEIFU010003551.1, read as the reverse complement.
TGCGCCTTCAACAGTATAGAAACCATATCAGCCACCCCACATCCCACCCACTTCCCACCCAATCTCCACCCCCTACCCCCCCACATCCACCTACTTCCCATACATATCACCCACATCCCACCCACACTTTCAAAACAACTTACCACCCACACCAAACCTTACAAACCGAGTTTCAAGCCAATCAGATGAAAAATAGTCTTTTTGCATGCAGAATTTTCCGGCCATTTTCCTCGTGGGCGGATTTTCCAAAATCGGGAAAACAGGTGTCGAATTATTTCGCGCACTATGCTTACAAACCAAGTTTCAAGTCAATCGGATGAAAAATAACATTTTTCCCATACAAACTTTTCCGACGATTTTCCGACTTTTCCAGGAGGAATTTTCCAAAACCCCGTCTTATTACGCACTTTCACCACTAACAGAACCTCTTGTCAAAATTTAAGATTTCTATCTCTTACCGTTTAGGCTGTGCCATGATTGCCAATCAGTCACATTCAGTCGGTGAATCAGTCAGCGATTCAGTCAGTGAATCAGGACAATCTCTTTTATATTTATAGAGATAAATTTTGGAAAAAAAAGCTTAATGACTGTTCCACGAGCACATTATGGTAATATACAACCAACTGAGCTGAGAACTAATCAAATGGGATTGTGAAAAATATTGATATTATATGTCCACGGGACCCGAAAAGAATGCCTGTATGCTGCGAGTGTTCTTTTATTACCAAATCTTAATCCTAATTATAGTCTCATATTAGTGTTTGTTTATGCGTGTATAGGTGAAGTTGAATGAGGTATAATGAAATGGAACAATAGTGAAACAATGTTTAGAAATAAAATGTTACATGTTATCGAATTCATCAGTTAGATTTAAACTTCAGTTTTTAGTTTTTACAGGAATGAACGGGTACTTAAGTTAAAGTCAAATTTGCCAATGACATAAACCATATAGCTTATTGGAGAGCAAAGCAGCAGAATGACTGGCGGACACATTAAGCAGCGGGCTTTCCTAAAATCATTGTCAAACGGCTATTGGTACAGAACAGCAAACAATGATCCTCAGGATATTTTCGATATCCATTTTATCTGTATAGTTAACTATCCTTTTTTGGGATCCATTGGATATTTTCGAAGTCGATTTATTTTTGCTTAAAAAGGATATATCAGAAAAAAAAATTTTATTGATCTTTATTCTTCATCCAAAGGAGCTGAAAAATATAAAAAGGATATTAAAAATAATGGATCTTAAGTGGATATTTCGAACATCCATTATACGGGGATATTTTTTTTCTTCTGTGTTTCTGTAAAAAGCATCAATGGTCGTGTTCAGCAAAGAGTTTCTGCTATTGGAGGGAGCAATATCATATTAGACTTGTGTACTTTAACATATTATATGCTCCTGTATCATGATACCTCGAATTGGCTGTTATGATGCCGCAATCGAGCTTAGTAGGAACATTATTGCAAATTTATAATTGGTCAGGAAGCAAGTTGTTCTGCTGCACATGGCTAATAGCAATTGCAATGGTCATTAGAAGTAATATGGTGTAGACGATTTAAAATAACTTTTCAGTTTTTTTTAAGCTTCAGAAAATAATGATATTATCAATATATCGATGTTTTTGGGCTCGATATATCAAATATCGATATTGAAAAATTTGATATTATCGATATTGATATTTTGAAAAATATCGACAACCTTAGTTGAAAATAAAAAACTTAATGTCTAGATTTTCCCACTGGTGAAAGCAAAGGGAGTTGATGAACCTTATAAACTCGTAAAGCAGTCGCTTGTTATAATAAACCAGGTGTAGGGGTTTCTTTTTCCAAATGGAGAGGACAGAAAAAAGTACTTTTGCTGGTGAGCACAAAAAGATTACAGCTGATTTAGTTGCTTTTCTGTGCTCACCGATTGGTGGTCGGAACTGCTTAAAAGTGTCATGTGTCTCAACTCTCTCTCTCTCTCTCTCTTTCTTCACAGTGAACAAGCCCGCCTGGGATCAATTGATTGGCCTGTATCCGTATTTGGTGGACTGCACCACAACTACCTCGCCCGAGGTGTCTCGTTCTTTGCGTGAGGCTCTGCTGCAATACACGGATCTGTTGCAAGCTCCCCGTCTCAGTGGTCTGGTTGCCAGCACCACCAATGACAATGCAATACAATCGAATGGACAAGAGTGAATGTTAACGCCTGCCTAAGAGGAGGAGCAGTTGGTCTATTTCTGTTTATTTTCTAGTTGTTTGAATATAGCTTAATCTATATCCATATTTATTTTGTGCATAATTTATAACCCTCCCCGCACAGATGCTCAAGTCTGTGTGTATATAGATATATATATATATTTATATTTGTAAACCTATTTTGTAGTTGAGTTATAAACCCTTAATCCATATATAAATCCTATATACAGCTAGCTTGGCAAAGGGCAAAAACCGATTCCTTTTAGTACCTTCTTGAGACGCAAAAGACACACATTCGTCATAAATATTCTATTTGTGTAGCACACATTTTAAACTAACGCAAAACCTAGAGACAGATTTTGCGTGTTATCTGAATCAAATATTACTTAACCATGATGCAACCAACTTTGTAGTGACGTTTTTAAATAAAAAGCAAACGAAAATTATTATATTATCAACTGTGATAAGGCTTTGGGCATTTTTATGACGTCTACCTGCGGCTATAACAGACAAGCTACCAATCTCAACTGATTACTTAAGCACACAACTTGACTTTATCGCGTTTACGCAGTGGGTAATTTCCTTGAACCAAATGAAACTGATTTGTTTGCATGAACTAGAAACTGAATCAAAGGTGGCTAAATCTTTACTGTTATTTTGGAATATTTTGTTGAAAATGCCACCGAAAACTGCTTTGAATCTAGTCCCGAAACCATCACAGGTTTCCCAGGAATCTAATAGATTGACCCACAGGCGAAGCATAAACCAAAATGGTTTACTTATAATGCGGACACTGCAAGAACTCAATAAGCCAGTCAAACTCAAGGAGTTGGTGCGTCACCTGGCCAAACGCACAAATGTAAGTATTTAGCCAAATTTGATGTGCGAGAAAGTAGTTTTGGTTTTACTGCATTCGCCAGGATTGTCCGTCGGACATAATGGAAACTGTACGCATTACGCTTCAGGAGGGAGTCAATTATGGTTATGTGCAGATGATTCATGGCCGCTTTTGCATACTGCCCACCAATGTAAGTTCCGGCTGTCCTTAGCGTTGGAGGCAAGAAGCAACCTCAAGGAAATTAAATATCTGCGAATTTAAATGAAATGAAAAACCATGAAGAAACCTTCAGAATTAATGCCAAATAATTTTATTTGTTAGAGCCGAAAATACATAAGTTCAGGCTGTGCTGCTACAACAACATGTTTTTATACCCTTGAGGAGGAGGGTGTATTTAAATTGTTTCTTGATCAACAGAACGAACTGAGTTGATATAGCCACTTCGTCCGTCTGTTTTTATGCTATCTCCTCCGTCAGTCTTAAACCTATCTTAACTTGCACTCAAAATCATCTACGAAGTTCCCAAAATTACGGGAGATCTTCAAAAGTTTGCTTTCTGTTTCAGCTACGCAGGTGAGCGTGGAAGGCCTATTTTCTAGCGTAAAATTGATAATAAATCTGCTTAGAAGTCGTATGGACTTAATTACATTGAATACAAGAATGTCACAAGAATGTTACCTATTATATTAGTTAAATAAGACGACGTCAATTCGAAAACTAATAATCATAACAATTACGTAAAATAAATGCAATTATGTGTGTCTGAATGTCGCAACTGCGTTCTTCTCAATCACAAGACACACGAGCTTTTTGAAGTCATCAACAACAATTATAGCAGAGACAAGCGCGCCAGACAGATGTTAACACACGCAGAACAATTGACCGACAATGCTAACAAGTACATCGAGCATTTACATCTGCTTCGTTCCTTCGTCTCGTATTCGAGTATTTGCTAGATATCGAATATTCCGCTCCTTCAAAAGTCCTGATTTGTGCTATGTCCAAAGAATGTCCCAATTGTCATGCGCTGAAATTCAAAAATGAGTCCGTCGGGATGCAACTACCGCAAATTAAGACGCCACCAGAACCATTGAACAGCTTGCTCATCAGCACGGATCCAGATTCAAACCTGTTTCTCAAGTCATTCGTAAATTTAATTCATAGCCTATTTCCGCTGGCTTCATTTTTTATCATTTTCATTTCTAAAAGTTTTGCCTTTTATATTGACAAATTGTCATATTTTTGACATTCAAAACGATACGTTGTCAAAAACAGCTGAAAAGTTGGATTTAAATAACAGGCGCCACCTTCAAACTCTCGTGGACTTATTGGAATATTTAGCAAAAAAAATGACACACCCGTCATGACAGCAATTTCGCGGGGCGAACGCATTGTTATCGCTCTGAATTATCAGCAGTAAGCTAAATACACAATTTTGTGTTACTTGTTACTTTTAAAAATTCAAATTACTTGTTAAGTTAAAATTATTGGTGATGACACTTCTGCTTCCAGAGAGTAGCGAGTACATTTTTAAAAAATACCAAATTCTTTCGTGGGGAATGTCATCCTTTTTTAGAAATGAAAGAAATGAAGGGCAAAAAGAAACAACAATTTGTATGGAAGAAATGTAGCTTCATTTCTTTGGTGGCTATTACAGAAATAATGCACAATACAGCGGCAAACGATCAGCAGTTTAATTCAACCTTTAAAATCAAAGGCCAAGTATACCATAAAGTAGGCTCATTGCTGCCAATGCCAAACGAACCACATAAATTTTAAAAAAATCTACTTTATGGGCGGTGAGGTTGTCAATCGTGTGGATGCACGTTGCGGCTACAATAACCTTAATTCACCCAACGCCAGGCACATCGTCGGCGAGCTGGACTCCTTTTTGAATGAGCACATCGAATTTTTGAAATTCTTTAAGTCACAATAAACGAATTGCAAAGTGTAAATCACGCCATTGTTATCAATTCTGATAAAACACCAGCTGGAGAGCATATGCTGTTGACGACATTGCTGGAATAATGGTTGGCGACTGCACAGCGTCGAGAGAAATTGTGCTTTGAAGAAGAAGTACATCGCCGAGACACACCGTTCATACGACGCTCTGCAATATCCGCTAATTATCTAAGTAAATATAGTTTAGTTAAAGACACACGACAGGAAAAAAAAAGTGGTTAATAACAAAGGAAAACCAAGTAAAAGTAGATGGCTTTACAAGTGAAAAACTTCACACAACAAGCATGTTCACAACGGGGAATATGGGCTCATAATGATCCTTATGATGCACAATCTTCCATTTGTATTCAAGGACTTTTTGCCAATTTTGTTGCGGGTGTGCTGTCTCGACTCGAAAATTGCTATGGACAGCAGGAAATCCATAACCCGCATTGAAACTGAATTAAAAATCTCGAAGCTTTCCTAATTGTCGACAAACAACTGGTGTGACAAACTGAAAGGCCCTTGTGTTAGTGGCACGCTATTTCCTAAGAATTCTGCGAAGTTAAACCACACAAAATTTTGGGAGTACCAATGACAAAATAGCTGTCCTTAGAAAAAAGTTATTGAATGCTTGAGCAGTTGGATGCTCTCCAATTATTTTTCTTAGATCAGTCCTCCTAGAAGCTCTTCAACAATATTAAGCCAAAAGAAATAGCATATTTAATGATTAAACCTGAAATTAAAAAGTTATTTCTACTTTTAAAAATATATTCTGAAATTATTAATGATTTAAATACGGAGTTTCAATCAGAACGTATTCGCTTACTTTTCCCTTTATATAATATAAGACTAGAATCTACTAGTAATTCTCAATAATTTTGTTACTCGCTCATATTTAAAGGATATGGACCTTAGTCGCTTTAATGTTACCGACTGAATATAAAATATTTTAAATTTTAAATTCAATATATGGATAGCCGGTGTATGGAGAAACCTGCGGAAACGCGAGTTTTGCTTGGAGTTAAAATAATGCAGCGCTTTAATTTTGGTCGAGAGGATATTAAATCTCTCATAATGATCACACCAGCCTACGTAATTTCTAGCGAAGAAACCGATATAATGCCACTAATTAAAAACTTTGCGTACTTATGTGAATCGGATTCAGATGAAATTATTTCTCAATGTTAAAGTTAACTGAAGCTAAGTTTAAAAAAGAAGAGTAGATATCTTTATTTTGGGAAGAAGTGGCAAAAGTAAAAAAACGGGGTTAATATTGAAGTGTTTAAGGAATTAGTTAGATTTGTAACAAATATATTGTCCCTTCCACACAGTTCTACTTCGGCAGAGCGTAAATTTTTACCATCAGTTTAATAAAAACCAAATTGAGAAATAAACTCGAATTTGATTCAGTTTCAAATATAATGCTATGCAAGGAACTCTGTACGACTACAGAGCCAAATTATGTTTGGTCTGTCAAAGACTTGTAAATATAGGAAAGCAACTGATCTCAGAGTGTGATTTATATAATATCAGTATATTGAATATTGGCTGTTTTGTTTTTATAATGTTAAGAAGTAAATTAATATTGTACATGATACTGTTTTTTTTTATTAAAATGGTTGTTTTTTTAACTTTTTTGGTTCATTTTTTTTTTCTCAAGTGGTAACCGTGGCATATGATGTTGTTGTTGCAGGTCTGAGCGCGGCAACAACAAAACGCAGAGCACGCATATGATTTTGTTTTTTGCTTTGCTGGCTTATGGCATGCGTAAAGTCTATATGCGCAGGCTATTCCTTTGCGTACTACAACAACACAAGCGTGCTTTGCAATACAAGTGGGCACCCTGGTATAAACATTAAACAACTTATTTCCGCCACAGGTCATTCATACATAGCGAACATCATTTCTCATTTTAAATAATATTAATAAATATATTTTTCTTTAACCTTTATCCGAAATATTCATTTGGTGTGGAGCTGTGAAAGAGGGGGTGGGGAAAAAGGGGGAAAGCCCATTTCACTTTTTGAATTTTTGGGAAAGACTTAGGAATCTATACGTTCCTAATTATGGGGCAAGCTGTGCTGATATGGGCGCGGGATGGAAATCGCTAGACCCAAAAATCATCTCCACTTGACAGGAAGGGATTAATATATAATTCCGAAATTTTCGAGCGTCTAGAAAACTTGGTTCTTTAGGACGGGGATGGGAAAAAATTTAAAATGTCTACAGGCTACTTCATTTACCACGCAAAATTTAGATATATTCCAGCTGTGAACTCGAAACTGTCTACACGAACAAACAACATAATTTTAAATTTCTCAAATTTTTATACGAGGACAAAGTCGCACACTATCGGGAATTTTTGCCATTTATTAGGCACAAACCCCTGCCTAATTGCCTAATTAGTTCACAATTAAATCAGTCTACAATGTTACGTACCACGAATTTTGATTTAACAGAGCACTGTTAACTGAGCAGCTGCTAAAGAATGACAGTTCAATGTTAAGGGCCGTTTTCTCATGTTCCTGTTTTTGCTCAAATCAAAATCCACCTAGATTTTGCAACTAGGTGGTTTTCGTGCAGTTGGTTGTCTCATGTAGATTGATTATGAGTTTGGGCATTTGCACTACGGTCACACCGGCAGGTCTGAAAAGGCACTAAAAGTAAGTTGACAGCCCCTTTGGACTCGCTAGTTTGTTGATAAGTCCCTTGCGCGCCAATTTTAAAAAAAGGGAGCAAGCATTTCACAAGATGAAAATTCTTTTTTCGAAAGCACTTGTAACAATGGTTGGAGATTAAGAAAAAGGACTATAGCTAAGTTCACACAGGCAAATAATTTAGACAAATTTTGATGAAAATTTAGCTACTTAGGCCAAATTAGGGAACTTTTCAGCCTAATTTGATCAAATTAATTGTATGTGAAACCATAGTTTAAGTTTTAAATACAGTAAAATCAATAATCAAGGCAATTTGAATCACATTTTGGCCAACTTAGTTGCCTGTGTGAAGTCAGCATAAGCAATGACCTAGGGCAATTAGTATGAGCATCTGTATCTTCAGCAATGTCTGCAGGTGTCTTGTATACCAAAGGCACATACAATATTTCAATTTTTGGTTTAATTATTAACAATTCAAATTTAACTGTTTTTTGCAGCAGTTGTTTTTTTATTTCAAAATTTTTAAGTGTGACCATATGCGACTAATAAAAAATACTTAATATGAATTGTCATGTACATTGTTTTCAAATCAATGAGGAGCAATGAAACGCAACAAATCCACGTAGATTTGCTAAAACAGCAACATGAGAAAACGGCCCTAAATGTATGTTTTTTTGCACCAATGGCCAAATGTCAATAAAAAACAGAAAGTTTTGGTTGAATATTTTGATGGAATCTGCTCGTTGTGATATGAAATATATATATATTGCCTTTGATCTGTAGAAATTAATCGTGGCTTTCCTGAAATTAAGGTATTCGTGATTCATCCAAAAAAAAAAAAAAAAAAAAAAATTGGGAAGAAAATTCAACTTTGCAAAGCCCTACCAAAGCTGGTTTAGATTTGTTAGAGCTGTGACTTTTACCACCTTTTAGAGCTATCAATTCAGCATCTGTTTCACTTTTTCTCAACCGCAATTATGTGCAATTCTTTGCAAAATTTCATTTTTGAGGACTCAACCTCATTTATTGCCTACTTGCATGCCAAATGGAAAAATTTGACATGTCGAGAAGATGTTATTGTTCATTTCTTTAGAGAGGGGTTGGGTCAAAAGACTACATGAAAGATATTTAAAAGAAATAAGGAAGGATGATTTGTGCGATTCGGTAATGAATCGCGGAAATTTAACCGAATAATGCAACAATATGAACGCAGAAAATCAATTTTTAGCCATTGAGTAGCACAGAACCCAGAGTGTCGTTCCAGGTGGTCATTTACGCTAAAACGTTTGAGAGGTCGTAGGAAACAAGCTGCTGGAGCTCAGGTACAAGAAGAATTACAGTTGCTCGAAAAGTAAAAACGACAAGCTGACCATTCAGCAGTTTTTAAGATAGTTTATATAAGTCCTCAAAAGGCACAAAATGATCCGAAATTTAAACCAATCAAGAACCCTTTGCGGTCTTCTGTCGACGACGCCTTGCCTTTAAAGTGAGTATTTCGCAGTTAGAAATGACAGCAAGAACAGAACAGAAATCGCAAAATATAAATGAGCCGCCCTTTTTTTTGGGATACCCGAAATTCCATAAGGTTTGCGGGCGAAAAATCTGTTTCTTATTACGATTCAATCAATAAACATACATTCTTATTTAAAATAGCAAGAAAACATTTTTTTCTAGTAAAATTATTGTTAGACCGCAATATCTTGCTTAATTTTTTAAGTTAGCGGGTTCAACTAGTTACTTAAAATAAATAAGTTACATAAAATTTGTGCCCTTAAATGTAGGCAACACTTTTTGCCTAGCTCCTCTCTCTCTGTCTGTCTGTACTTACCTCTCTCACACATTGCATCGAAAGTTAAACATTTTAATCTAAATAAAATTTTTATTTTAATTTGTTTGTTTTTTTTTTTGTTTTGTTGTTTTTGTTTTCATTTTAATCGGTATAATAAGTATAATAACATTTCTTGTTGTTGTTTTGTTCTTGTTTTTTTTATTTTTCATTTATATTTATTTTATTATTATTACTTGTTAATGTATAATATTTGGTTTTTGTTTGTTTGTTTTTGTTTTTTTTTTTTTGGTTTTGTTTTTAGTTTGTTTTTAATATTAGAATTAGGCAATCGAGTTTAATACTACCTTCGTTTTTTTTAAATATTATGCAACGAATTTTGGTTTTTGGTTTTTGGTTTTGTGAATTTTGTTGTTTGTTGTTTAATTTATATTTTTAATAATAAACTCATTTCCGTTCTGGCCAGGCAACATGCAGCAGTTATTTGTTTTTGCATTGTTTAAACATTAGTGTTAGTTGCGTTGCCTAATCAACTCTGTGCTTTGTGTGGGGTGGGGGTGGGATTGGGGTTGACGAATGAGGAGAGGGGGGGGGGGGTGGGTGGGGTGGGTAGGGGCGCTTAATGTACAGTTTTGTTGTTGTTGCCTGGTAAAAATGTACAATTTTTAAGCGCTGGCTTTTGTTTAAAATCTAAATTAGCTGAAAGTTGTTCTTTTGTTTAAGTTTTCTTCAACTGGCCTCTGTCTATATAAATCACCATTTTGGTTGTTGTTTTGCTAGTTATTTGTTTTAGCGCTTTTAATTAACTTTTGTGTGTACTTAATGATGTTTAACTTGGGCTTAAGTATAATACAATTTTTGTTTCATTTGTTTCTTGGGTGTGTGTGTAAGTGTGTGTGTGGATTGCATTTTCTGTTGTTTGATTCGGCTGAGACTCGTGTGTTTGTTTAACAATTAGTTAGTTACTAAAGTTAGCATCATGAGATGATGACATTTGCAGCTAAAAAACTCTAGAATTATGTATTTTAAATGTATTAATTAGTTTTGGTTTTTGTTTTTTTTTTTTATTTTTGTTAAACAAAAGTAACGCCAAGTTCTTCATTTTGTTTAGTGCTAAAAACAAGTGTATGTTTATGTTTATGTTTATGTTATTTATGTTTTATGTATATATATATATACGTTTATCATATATGTATGTATGTTTGTATGTATGTTGTGGTTGTCTAAGAAGAGAAGTGGTATTTTTGCCATAAAGAAGGAAATTCGTAAAGTTCGTTTCGAAATTAAATAAACTTTTTTTCACTTTACACTTAAATTACATATCTAAGTTCTTGTTGCCATACAAAATGTTATATATATTTATATGTATTTCTGTTTTTTTTGTTTTTGTTTTTAGTTTAATGAACACTTTGTTGGGTTCAATTCAATATTAGTTTTAAAAAGTTGTCATAGTTTTAGTTTAGTTTAGTGTTGTTGTTGTTTTTGTTAAAATAAGAATATAGTATTTAGTTTAAGAAGCGCTGTGCCCTGTTGACTTGTGATTGTTTTTTTTTTTTTTTAAATTGCTAGAAAAACATAACCCATCATTTTTATCATTAATTTAGCAGTTGAACTGTTTTTTTTTTTTTGTTTTTTTTTGGTTTTTGGTTAAGTTTGAAGACGCCTGGATTTTTTGGTGGACAAACAGTCAGAAATCTGGGTGCGAGAGGGTGCTTGTCTATTCGGTTTATTTCTGACTGCTTGTGGGATTATGGTTTTTGTATTGTGTTATTGGTTAATATTATTAATACTTTACCCGTAGTTCAAGCTACTTTTATACTGAAGAGTGTTTATTATGAGCTGCAAAAGCTAACAGTCAAGACACATAATTATTGGCAGGAGCAAATCGATAAAATGAAAATATTAAAAAACTCCAAATGGGAGTCGCAAGCGGAGAACATTGAGTGTAGAGGAGCTCGAAAGACTTCAGCCGATTTACTTGCTTTCTGTACTCACCGTTTTACACATTCGTAAGTTTAGCTCGCGTCTGTGTGAAAAAAGCATGAATGACTTCGGCCACCGCCCTGTTCTAACCGCTTAGGGCCGCGTGTAAACAAATAAAATGCACAAAATATATCCCAAGCAAGAACAACCACAAGAAATAGAAAGAATGTGCCGCCGTGAATAGCGAAAAGCCTTCGGCCACTGCTACCCAGGCGAGCGCTGACTACGCATAAGCAACATTGTTGTTGCATTTATTGGGTTATCACAGGTTTCCGAAATGTTTTCCATAGTTATTGTATTTAGTTGCTTTAATTTCGATTAGGTTTTAGCATGTAGCAATTAGTATTAGAGAGAAAATTTGCGCTGCCTCTCAATTTTGCTGGTGCTAAACGATAGTGCCCAAAAATGCCACAGGAAATCACTGTGGTTAGAGCGAGACGACCATATTCCCAATATTTTCAGCACCAACGCAAACTTAAGTGGGCTGCGGCTCCAGATTTTAACAGGGTGGTAACGCATAAAAACGGGGATCAGCTGTTTGATTGCAAACAAAGGCAACTTGAAATTGATTGCAATGGAGAAAATTAAATTGTTTTTGATTAAAGGAGAAAACGTACAGCACAACTTATGCGAATGTTCTACAGTGGGAGGCATAGGCGAACGATGTCGTTGGTGCAAGCCAGACGAGCATTTCAGGCGAAATGCAGCCTTCTATCATGCAGTATTATCCAGCTGCCATTTGAGTGGTTAAAATGTTTAAAAATGTTGAGTCTCAGCAACAGGAACTGCGTCATTTTTAGATATTTCGTCGTTGACAAATGTATCGGACTCCGTAGACGTTTCATTACATTTTGAAAGAAGGAGTCAAAATCGTCCACAGATGTGTCGACACCAACAGCCGCTGATACAGGACGCGTCCCAAATAGTTCGTTCAAACAGCTCATTCAGTTCGTTCCAGAAGTTTTGTTTTAAGCATCCGAAGCTTAGTTTTTACTTGCTTGCTACATTTAAACATATTTTTAGCCTTTAAATTGTAGGAAAGAGTTTTTTATATGGCGTTGTTTCTTTTAGTTTTCCATCGAGCTGGCTTAATATGTTGTTTTATTTATCGTCCACCCAAAACGATCGCTTGCTCTGAAAATTCATATTCATGGATATTTATGTGCTTGAAACTTATTTTTATGGCAATTGGCTAAAATTTATGAACAACTGTTTGCTAAAACAAAATGTTACCAGACATTAAGAAAACAAGATCTGGTAGCATCTGCCAACTTAAATTGGCAACGCCACAGCATTTCATGAATTGACGTTCAATTCATAGTCAACTTCGTGTGTATTCGAATTATGAAATGGTGTTTATGCACGCTTTCGGACCTTTTTCATGAAATGTTTTGCAAAATGAGCATAGCATAAACGTAGTAATAGCCTCCAGAAGCCTTTCTCCTATGTGTCACCGCCGGCATATTCTGAGGGCACTCATTGCCATCTCACTCATGTCCGTTGTCCTTCTCACTCGTTCAGACCTTTCTGAGCAACTCTATTTACGGCACTCTTTTACCAACACTGCATTAGCTGACGCAGAAGTCAACAATGCCTACACTGAAGCCTTCTCAAAAGGCGTTAAAATTTCACAGCGAAACAGAGAAGAAAGAACAAAAATCTTTTCTTGGAGTGTTTGTTTATTGAAAAGTGCGGTCAAATTATGAAGATCAAAGGCTAAATACCGGCCACCTATTTCAGAAGTTTTAATATTAGCTCAATGTATTCTTAGAGGTTATCTGGAAGTGAAATTACAACATAAACCTATTTCCGCGAATTTTATGTCATGCTTTAAAGCTTTCCGCCTTGTGCGAACGCCTGCCAATAATTATGTGTGCGACTGTTAGTTCTTTCATACTTTGAAATATAACTCAGATAAGAAAGAATAATGCCTCTGGAAGACCCATGTGCAACATCACATCACAACCTCACTAATGTGAGAAAGAAATGTAAACTTAAAGATTCTGAGGTGAACTTGACTTGACAAGAGACCACTTAAACAGACATGTAGGAATTTTAAAACTAGGCTGAGTAACAAAACATATTTAGCAAGGCCTCAAAATTAACTTGGGAAAGATAGCAAAAATATTGAGAAATTTGTGTAGGTCTGAGTTATATTTCAAAAAATCGTTCAGTTATATATGATACCTTGTAGTTTTCTAGTATGTATGCAAATCGCACGTTTTGTTATCTAAGGAAACTCAAAATTATTTCTACTGAAACCCTAAGGCATTTTTCTATGTTCTTATTATTAAATATGTAAATGTATGTACTATATATTTATGTATTTGCATGTATAAAAAAGCCAAAAAACATAAAGCTATTTGGGGACTACTATTATTTCGGAAGGGGTGGGGGGTTGGCAACATATGCCATAAGGCAGGAATTGGTTTTGGGAGGGTTTCTTATAGAGTAGGTTCGAAGAAATGATCTTAAGGGGGAAATCTACCACAAATTGCATAAACAAAACGTGCGACTTGGCTTCAGCATTTTGTTTTGTTAAAGTTTATTGAATATCAATTAGTTTTTTTTTTGTAAATTATAAAGGAAAATGGTAAAGAATTTGTTACGAGGACTGGTATTTTGGTATATTTTGAGACACAGTTTGAGTTGACACATTAAATTCGAGATGAGAATATCATTTGAATCTTAAAGAGATGAGTTTCCTATTAAGCGATCCATCATTCACCTTAAGTCCAGTTTATCCAGGTTCCTAGATCTTAGATTCATCAAACAAGTATTGTTTCAACATGACATTTAGATTTATAGCCGATTTTGTTAGGTGTCAGATGTCTTTTTGTAGAAGCTGTGAAATAGGTCTATCTAACTCAGAAATCGTTTAAACCCGTTCTTAGCACCATTTCTCACAAGGCTTGTGGCTTTAAACTGTCTAAATTTAGGAATAATATTAATAAAACATTAAATCTAGGCAAATCGGCAAAAATTGAAGTGTGTCTTAGCTATTTCATAGGATGCTTGTTGTTTCAATCGCCTCAATATTTAAAATTTTTCGAATAAATCTTCGAAATACAATGGTCAAATCCTTTGGATTGAAATTTAAGGTACAAATTGTACTTGACTGCTCGTAAAACATGTTCGAAAGGCTTAAACCAATCCTAAAACTTGGGTATCAATCCGAAAAATCATATAATCCTCGAATTCTTTTACGGCTTCCAAAAAGAGTCTGATGCCAAAATTGAAAGATAACATCTACCTTCTGTTCTGTTGAATTTTCACAAATTTGGCATTTGTTTTATTTGCCTTGTTGACCTCGTAATATTTCACTTATTATATGAGTTCTTAAAAAAGTGAATAAAGTCGTTTTTTAAATCGAACCACTAACTAAAATGATAAGGTCCGGTTATGGCTCACGCTTGAGAAATCAAAGAACTAGAAGTTCTAAGTCTATTCATGGTACGGTTCGAAGCACCGTTTTACAGCCTTGTTAAAAAAATCCCATGGTGTTCTTGTATTAATTTTCTTTTCGGATCCAAAGGAATTAAAATATCGTGCTCGAGTATGATATGACCTTTTCGCCTTCTTCTGTTTCTTGGGTAAGAACGGCCCCGAGACCATAGTCGCTCGCATCTGTAGTTCAAATGCCTTCTGATGCTCATCAGTCCATACCCATTTAAGCTTTTTCTTCAGTAAAGAATGTAATGCTTGAATCATTGTTGAGAAATCTGGAACAAATCTTCTATACCACGAAGCAAGATATTGTCATAGGTCCTTTACGTTGGCTGGTGGTTTTAGTTTGGCAATCGCTGCCACCTTTTTCGGATCGGTACATATGCCTTGTCCCGTTGTCCGATGACCCAAATACTGCAATTCTTTTCTAATAAATTGACATTAGACTGCGTTTAGCCGGAGATTTGCCTTCTTTACACACCGAAAGACTTCCTTTAAGTTTGACATATGCTCCTCCAATGTACGACCTATTACTATGATGTCTTCATTACTGGCCGATTACTTGGTCCAGCGCGCTCTGGAATGTTGCGGATGCCGAAAAGGTAATCCAAATGGATTGAATTTTCCTAGGACAGTAAACGCCGTCATTGGTTGACTGCTTTCCTCCAACGGTATTTGCCAGTATCCGTCTTTCAGATCTACACTGCTTATGAAACATGCTACCTTGAGTTGATGTAGGACAGAGTCCGGAACGTTTCTATCTTCTGTGTATACAAGAGCCCTCTGCAGCAGCGACGTCGATACACCGACAGTGTTGCAAAAACAAACAAGTGCTGAATGAGAACGCTCTCGTGTAGCTAAACACACACACGCAATGCCAATATGAGCATGTGTGTTTTGCCGGCCTCTGATGTAGGATGTAGTTGATCCTAGGCTTCGTTGACTGTCCTCAAATTCATGCAGAATCTCTCTGGAATTTTGGAATTAATTTCGGATTGAACATAGCTCCAATATTGAGCTCAGTTTAATCTCTGGTATTCTTGAACCAAGCCTATTGAGCTTAACTCCATACATATATAATAGGGCATTCTGGATTATATCCGAAAGAGGGATCAATTCAAGCTTGAATAACAAGCTTAAATCAATCCGGAGTGTTTTTGAAATAACCAAATTTCGAGCTTAAATCAAGATCACTCGAGCTGAAGACGAGATTAAGACAAAAATGTTTGAGAAGTACTAATTCTTTTGTATTTGGTTTAAGAAAATCCGGGATCGACCGACTTCTGACATCGTTTGGGATTGATTTTAGTCCAGTTAAATTTGTCTCGTGCTAAATTTGAAAGATAAAGAATCTAATGTGTCAGTATCAAACAATGCCTAATACCAAAAATATGTTTACACACAAAAATAGCTTAAAATCAATCAATATTTTTGAAGATCACTTTAATTGATACTTTTCAAATATCAAATTAATACCCAAAATATCAATTTGTTACAAAGTTACCAAAATTTGAATGCTGGTTTCAATTTGAGAAGGAAATACTTTATTTTTTTGATGTGTAGCCCTCGTATCATTAAATTGATAGTTATAAACTGTAGGTAAGTGCAGGTAAGTATGTATGTTAGGGCGGCTCAATAAGTTCCCGTCAAAAATATCTGATCAATTTCAACAAAATTTGCCCAAGAAACCATAGGTCTGGGAAATTTATTTAAAAAGAAATTCCGTATTCTAAAAGAAGAAATTCCTTTAAAAAGGCCGTTAAGCGAATTGACATATATATGTTATCAGGGAAGTAGATCCAATTTAAACGTTTTTGTTACAATGGTTTGGGTAAACAGATAAATTAAGATCCATTTGAAATTTAAAGCTCCATTGAAGGAAATTCTAAGATCCATTTTACCTTAAATGGATATTTTAATATCCAAAAAAGAATATTACAAATATCCAGTTCAAATGGATAAAAAAAATCATACAATGGCTCTAAAAATATCCTTTTTAAATTTATCATAATTACTGATAATTAAGAACAATTGTTGTAATTTCCGGGACAATTTTTAAATACATGAAAATAATTCAAATGGTAATTTAATTTTCAATTACGAAAGAATTGCAGGTGTAAAGGCAAATGTGAAATATTCTTGATTTCGGTTTAAGACCTTTGGTTTCTGGGACAATTATTCTTAGAAAGTTCTTGATTGAAGCCACCCTTCATGTAAGTATTGTGGTTGTGGTACTATTTCCTTTCAACTTAATCAAAAGTTTTGATTCAAAACCAATTTAGAAACATTTTTTGTTTTTCTGTGACCCTAAAATAGTTTTTTGTTCTCCGAATTTGTAACATTGGCTTACAGGCTAATTAAAATTACATGTAATTATTATTATTAGTATATATATATACGCATTATATGTATATATATATAATATATAAGTTGTTACTTAATTACAATTTCTTTATTTCTTTGGATGAGAGTTTAAAGAGTGTTTGTGTGTGCCAAGTTGTTTCGGGGGAGGTTTTTTACTTGTTTTTACTTAAATACAAAATGTAAATCAATCGAAATTAACTGGTCTGAGGATTAGTAGGATACACGATTTGTTTGTATGTCAGGCTTAGTTGTTGTTGTTGTTTTGGTTTTCTGTACAAAAAAAAAGGAAACATACAAATACTGCGTATGTTGTTTGTTTGTTTGTTTGTATATAAGTACTGTAAGTATGTAAGTAGGTGTATATTATTATGCATTAGTAGTAGTGTTTTCATTTGTTTTAGTAAGTAATATGTATGTTTAATAGTTCATGTTGTTGTTGTTGTTGTTGTGGGTAACATTACGTCATACAATATAGCAGTAAATAGGTATCGTAGCTGTTGTTGTTCTTGTTGTTGTTGGTGTGTTTAAGCATTGTGGGTTTTAATTTTCAGTTCAAGAGGTTTTTGTTCATGTTCATATACAAAATGCATAAGTATGTGTGTATGTGTGACTCAGTAAAAACTTAATTCATAATCCATAATCAATTCGTTCATTCAAATTCGTTCCCAAATATTTGTACTAATTTGGTCATCAATTGAATCTCATTCGTTTTGCTCAACTATTCCGCATTCCGCGCGTTAAGGCAAGCACTTCGGTGTCTGCTAAGTACACATCACACCAAACAATGGGTACTATGTTTGTAATATATTAACTAAACCAAACTTAAAATAGAAATAAAGATAGGTCAGCCAACAAAATAGAAACAATTTTCCTGGTTTTCCAATAGTCGAAAAATCAAACAGAGAACTACATTCAGAAAAGATCTTGCTTTATAGCAAACACATTTTTGATGTTCGCTAAAGCCCCGTACGGAGAATGACGAAAAATTCTGTCTTTCCAACAACAATTTACTAGGAACAAATTATGCACAGCTTGCTCGACCCAGACCCTGACGAAAAGTCGGGCACTTGTGCCCAAACAGTGTGGCCATATTTTGTTTAGAATAATTGGCCGTGTTCACCAGCACAAATCGATGACAAAAAATCGATGGATCTAGTTCAATTGTTGAGGTGAACGAATGTGAAGTTCAACTATGATTGGTAATTTTTGTCATTTTGGTTAAAATCAAAACGATAGCTTTCACGCACACCATTTTTACCTTAAAATTTCATCAAAGCGTTAAACAAAATCCAATTAACTTTTTTTGATGGATGATATTTGATGTTTGATGTATGCTGGTGAACAGGGCCATTGATATAATTCGCTTGCTTCCATTCCAGAAGAATATCTTTAATGCTTTTAGTTGGCATTTTTTATTTATGTGTATAATTTTATTTCTCACCAAATGTCGAAAACATAACAGGCAGAATGTTAAACGTAATTGTGCACAAATTTCGTGCACAGAGGGCTGCTCACAATACTAGTCAGGCAAACCTGCCCAAGTGCCTATGTGCTCAACAAAGTGAACACCCTAAGTATTTCATATAAATTTAAACACTTTCTATCAGCACATGAGCATTCTCCGTACGGGGTGTTAGATGGAATTTTATTGTATCCCAGAAGAAAATACATACTAAATTGAAGCTTACATCTCGAGATCGAAATTCTTGATTTTAAATTAAGTAAGTAAATTTTTATTGTTTCATGAATCCCAGAATGGATAAAAAATAGAGAATCATAAGCCAAAATATATCTTTTTGGTTGTAAGCATCAAAAAAATCTTGAAATCTAGAAAAGATATGTTTGAATATCAGTCAATAAACAGCGTTAGCGAGAAGAATTGTTTTTGTTTTTGAACTCTCTCTCTCTAATTTCCTCGCATTGTAATTTGAATTGGAAGAAAGTCTAAATTATTCGGGCCAGGTTCACAACCGACAAGGCTGAGCTATTTGTTAAGGTTAGAAAAAGTTTTAGAAATCTCTTAGAAAACGATGGAGTGTGGAATTAGAGAACGTAAATTTATATCAAGCTCTCCCGATCAAGACAAGAATTTCGGGATTGAAAAATTCCGTACGCAAATCAATCCTTCCGTACTTGGTTTGAGAAAAATCCGGGCTTGACCGACTTCTGACATGGTTTGGAATTGATTTGAGAACAGATATTTCAGATTTTTTTTTCTGTGCATTTAACCGATCTGACAGATTTGCTTCAACCTTGTAATTTCTTATGCTACTGAACTGAAATTTGGTTTGTACTCGTATTTTAAGCTTCTTAAGCGACTGATTAAAATTTGTTCAATTTGGCACACTTTTTTATATAGCTGTGATATAAGCCATCTGGTCGATTTGCGTCAGCTTCGTTGGTTTTAATGCAGTGGTGCCCAAAATGCTGAAAGCCTATCCCATGGGATAGGAACTCATAATTCTGCCGGCGTCGCAGCCGACATACGCATAGAGAGAGAGATAATACTTGTGTTCTATAAATAGTACGCCTGGCGGCTTGCTCTCTCACGACGCGTACTTTCCGCTGTTTCTTCTCTCACGTGGCGTTTGTTTGTTTGCTTGTTGCTGTTTGTTTGCTTGTTTGTTCATACAAGCTGTGTGTGTGAGTTTGGGAACAACTGTTTTAATTCGGTTTGAACATGTATTTTAGGCTTCTTTATCGAATATGGTTCGATTCGGCATACTATTTCATATAGCTGTCATAGCATATGATTTATAGCTCTAAATACGACTGACTCTTATGTAATATATTCAACTTAAGCACGCCGATTTTCCCGAAAAGTTGGAAGTTTTAGCAAGAAGTGTTAGTTACTGTGACATGATGAACAAATATGCCACAAATCACAGCTTCACTGGTTGTGGTCAAACTTAGATTACACATGAACAACACGCTGCACTATTGGACAACAATACAATTTAAATGACAAACGCGCTATCAACTTATAATCTTAAATATTTGGACTAACAATTTGTATTATTAGATTGTTTATTTTGCTGCCAACTTTTTAAGCAGACGCCAGTTTCACAAAAAATACGGGGCAACAGCCCGTCAACAAAACAGTGTTGCCACTAAGTTTGAATATGTTTTGTTATACACTTGAAAAGTGTATTATATAAATTTTGCCCAGAAGTTTGAACAATAACAAACTGCATAGAAGGAATTATCTCACGACACCACCTAAAGTATATATATTCTTAACTCAATGTATGACGAGACTGAGTCGATCTAAGGATTTTGTGTCCTTTGAGTCCGTTAAATAAAATTTTTAAAATTTGGTGATTAGACAAACAGTTAAAATGATATTTGAAAAGTTTGCAGACTCAAAAGAGCGCCAGAGTTTAGCAAGTCAGGGTGAGAGAGAACGAGTGAGCGCATATAGTTTGTCGCATACATTCATTTTTTTAGCCGAGTCCATGGTGGAATTAACAAGGTGAAGCCGAGCAAGACAGCGCTTTTTCTGTTTGTAGGGTGGACAATAGCGTCTATTTCTATCTTACAGGCTTACATTAAATGACCCTCAGCAGAGGCTGACGGCTTTACCTTCTTAATTCCATCATGAGTTTGTGGTATACATTCATATTGTTAGCCGAGCCTAGGCTGTAAGCTTACACACCGATAAATACATACGAAGAAGAGTGAATTTTTTTTTTGTGAGAGTGAAATATGTTCCTCCCCTCTCAGAGAGCGTAGTTAAAAGTTGATTCGGTACCTCTATTCCAGGGTTCCCCAAGCAGAGAGCGCGAAAACGTGACTGTGTCTCTCTCTAACACACAATGATGGTTGACTTCGGCAAGCATTCGGTAAGTATTGGCAAGTAAGTTGACGGGGGGGTTCCCGGGGGAAAATTATAAAAAAAAAAAAGATTTATAGGGTTTTCCAAGTTTGGTATAAAGCTTTTACCTTTTGGGTATGTAATAGTTTAGTTTATGTGATAGTTTAGCTAACGTTGGGGCACTCTGCTCTATTCAAGGTGGTCGCGCGAAAACGGTCGGAGAATACCTCTGAATAAAAAGCAAAAAAGCAACGCACTCAAAGTGATGACCAAATCAGTGTAAAATTTGGGAACTGGCTACAAATTTCGATAAATATTTTAAAGCTTACCTCTTTTCCCTTAACTCTGAATGAACAAACTGCAAAACTGAAACTTTAGATAAAAGTAAATAAAATAGAGTGTGTGTGTGTGTGGGGGGATGGAGGATTAGAGAAGGCAAGTTATAGTTATGCTGTTTGCTGTTTCGGTTTAGTTTCCAAGTTAAATACCATATACACCTCATACAAATAGATCTATTAGTTGTTATACACAAATAAGCCACAAACTGTACAATAATTGTACAATAATAAAAAACTTATACACAAAATTACGACGGTTTCCAAAGTATGTTTCACTAGGCTATTTATTTACTTAAGTTTTTTGCTGCTTTCGGTCTTTCGGCCTTTTGGTTTTAGTTTGTTTAGATACACACACACATGATTTAGTAATGGGCGTATATGTATGTGTATATATATAAATATGTATGTATTATATAACAAGAACGTTTTATATTGTGTTTAATTAGTTTACTATACAAATGTTTTGTTTTTGTTTTTGTTTAATGTTTATTTACTGAGAACACAGTTTACTATGTAAATATTTAAAGCTTTGGTGGCGGCGAAAAAAACAACTTAAAAATTGAACTCAAGAATTTCCAAAGAGAATTGAAGACCGCTTTAGTTGTGTGTGTGTGTGTGTGTGTTGTGAGAGAGAGTGTTTTGTTTTATACATAAACAACCAACAGAAAGTAATTAACAAAGTTTAGTACTGAACTTTACAAGTTTTTTTGGCAGTACGCATCATTTTTTTTTTTAAGTTTTTTAAGTTTTTTCTTGTTGAAATATACAAAGTGTATAATTCTGTTTTAGGTGTTGGTATGTTGGTATGTGGTAAGTGGTAATAACGCACTACTTAAAGGTTTAAAAAGTTCATTTCATTTCATCATTTTTTTTAATTTCAATTTTTTTTATTAATAAACAAGTTTTTAACATTTTCTTAACAGTATTTTCTTTCTTTTCTGCCGCAAAACATAATTTTTAAAATTAAATACTATCTAAAAAATTATAATTCAAAGGGCAAAAGTTTTGAATTTGAAAGTTTTTCTATTTAGGTTATGTACAATATTTTTGTTGGTTTTTTGGTGAATTTCTGAAAGCTGTGTTTGTGTGTGTGTGGGGGGGGAGGAGGGGGAAGTGGTTTTTTGTTTATTATTTATTAATTACTAATGTTTCTTTTCCTTTTGTTTTAGTGTTCGTTTAACTGCTATCACTTTCCATTTTTGTTTTTTTTTTTTTAATTTGTTAATCTTACATTTAATTTTCACTTTTGAGGGGGGGGGGTCGAGAGAAGTGCAAGTGTGAAGTGTGTAGGTGAGGGGGAGGCGGTTTTACATAACTTTCCTTTGTTTTCTTTTGCTAGTTTTATGTAATTTAATGTTTTGTTTTCTTTTATTTTCATTTCTCAAGAGTTTTTTTTTATATTTCTTAGGAATTTTAATCATAATTTCTCCTTTTCTTTTTCCTGTAAACACAAAAAAAAAGAAGAAGTTTGTATAAGTTAGCAACAGTTGTGGAGAAGTTTAACTACAAATTAAATTTGTTAAATTTAGTACAAACATTAGGCTACAGGTTGGTTGTTCTTGTTGTTGTTGTTGTTGTAGTTGTGGTGGTGATGGTGGTGGCTTTTGCTTGCTGAACGCTGGGCACTTTATTAAACTAGTTTTTTACTTTTATTTTTTTTGTTTTTTTAGGGGTTAGTTAGTAGTAGGATTAGTAGTAGTAGTAGTAGCTGATGATGGTACGAAATTCTTTATATTTTTTTTTAGAGATTTAACCAATCAACTGCAGGCTCTGGCTTGGTTTTTGTCCTATTTACTTAAGTAAATGTGTTTTTTTTTTTTGTTATATCTTTTAATTTTTTTTTTGTTTGCGAATTTTATCAACTACTCATATTTAGTTTACGGCATACAAATTGGAAAATAAGAAAAGAATGAAATACACATTTGATTAGCTTTTCATGATTTCAAGGGCTACGATTTTGTTCTATTTGAATTTTTGTTTTATGTGTAGAAAAGCAAATCAAAAGTAAGTTCAAGAGAGAGAAGAATGAAGCGCAGTACTACTCTTTGGAGAATTAGGCAAATAATATAGGCATATATGGGATGCACAGCAAGCGTTAGTGTCAAGCTTCATGTTTTGGGTATTTGTCAGTGTTTAAACAAAAGTACAAGCACAATTAAAATCTACAACGAAATAGAAATCAAAATTTTTAAACATCAAAAGATTACTAGAGCCATGCTGAAGTTATTTCCAGTACAAATACAAAGTTCAAGACGCAAAATCCTGTAAGGAAAACCATGTTTTTAGGACCACCTCTTTCAAATCAGGGCTGATTTCAGTTCTGTGGCCAATGAAAACGTTTAACCTGAAGACGTTAAATGAGATTTTAAGCACACCAAAAAAAAAAAATCTAAACGAAAAAAAATAGAGGAAGCTAACTTCGGCTCTGCCGAAGTTTATATACCCTTGGAGCATGATATATGCTGCCAGTTTTACTGAGCATACGATATATTCATCCGATTTTGATCAAATTTCGCAAAATTGTGTTGCGACAGATAACATTCATATATGGAAAGTTTAAAGACGCTACCATTGAAAAAAAAAGTTTTTTTCACTAAAACTTGTTTTCCGACTGAGCGTTCCTATGGCAGCTATACGATATAGTCATCCGATTTGAATTAAACTTGACAGAATTGTGTGGTAGTATATAATATTGATCTGTAAAAAGTTTGGGAGCGATAGTATTGAGAACAAAAAATTTTTCTCTACTAAAGACTTTTTTCCAGACCTATCTTTTTTGGCAGCTATAAGTTGGCCGATTTGGATAAATCTCGGTGAGTACGTGAAAGTCGTAGAAAATTTATAAATACGATGGTTGGGAGCTTGATAGCATTGAAAACAAAAGTTTTTCTCACTAAAACTTCTTTTTCGACCGATCGTTCCTATGGCAGCTATAAGCTATGGTCAGCCAAACTTGACGAATGTGTGGTCGTATATAATATTGATCTGTACAATGTTTGGGAGCGATAGCATAGAAAACAAAAGGGTTTTCAGACCTCTTATGGCAGCTATACTATATAGTTGTCCGATTTTGATAAATCTCGGTGAAATTATGTGAAATCATAAAAAACTTATAAATACGGCGGTTGGGAGCGATAACATTGAAAACAAAAAAGATTTTCTAACTAAAACACTTTTTCAACCGATCGTTCCTATGGCAGCTATATTATAGTCATCCGGTCCGGCCGGTTCCGACAAATGCAGCGCATTTGTACCACTCCGGCCAAAGTTTGGTGCGACAAAATGGAGAAATAGCAGCAGAGTTTGGACACAAAAAAATAGCGCTTGAGGCACCATACACCGCAAACACCGCACACCGATTACCGCAATGATCGCATTTCAATATCGAAACACCCGCCTACTAACGCAGAATATCGTAGGCACCGCTTACTACCGCAATGTTTATATACAGCCATGCTCCCATTTTCGCTTTCGCAAAATTTTACACTTCGTCGCTAAATCGCAAAAGTAGTTGCTCCGAAATTAGCAAATTGCTAAATTTGGCCGATATAAAACCGGCGTCGTATGAGTACGTGAATTTAAAAGTAAATGGGGAAATATCGCTAGAGATAAGAGCTGCCTCTCTATGAATCAATTTTTGTAATATTCTGTGACTATTTTAGATTGTTTTTGTGGACTTTCTTATACAATTTGAATTAAATTCTTGTCTTAAACAATTTTTTTCCTAGCCCTCCAAAAATTCCACAAGCAGCAAAATACCTTTTGACAACAACAGATTGCGATTTTGCAAGGGCGAGTTTTTGTCGATACAGTTGCTTCTGCCACGTGAAGTGTTGCAAAACGAATTGGGAATGAAACAGAATCGATAACAAAAAGTTGCGAATTTGGGAGCACTTATAATTGAATTCGTACGAATTTGTTGAAATAAATCGCAAAAGTGGACAGTAATTTTTAAGCCAGATGACAATGGGCTTGTTCAGAGAATAATTGATCCTGAGCAGGTATCAGAAAAAAATTTTTGATCTAGTAGTTTTGGTTTTGGAGGAGCAGTATCACTTAAAGTAGCATACTATTTTGATACATGCTCCGTATCATGATACCAAATTGGTATGATCCGCATTACTCAAGTTTAGTAGGACGATTTACGCAAATCTTAACATGGAGCAAGTGTAAAAAACTCAATAATGTATTAGTTCATGGGGGTATGTGTGGGGTAAAAAACCAATTTAATAAAATGTTGGGGTTCAAAACCCGAAAAGTTTTTATTTTCTTTTTTTTTCTTTTTTGTGATTGTATAAGTCGATTGAGCTTTGTCCGTACGTCATTCTCTTTCTATGCAACCAACTCCTTTTGAAGTAATCGAGCAGAAATTTTTCACTGACCTGTAGCAGATGACTATTACTCCGTTTATATGTGGAGGGAGAAATACGCTGTAACTTACCGCATAAGTTTGCACTAAAACAATTATTCTACGTGTAAACTGCGTGAGAATGTGTCTCAGAATGTCATTTTGCGCTCTGACCGTGAATGTGGCGCTCTGTTCAGCCAGAATAAGTGTTTTAGTGCAAAAATACGCGGTAAGTTACAGCGTATTTCTCCACATATATTTTTTCAGTGAAGAAATAATATGCTGTCCACCGTCTTTGGGCCGAGTCTATTCCTCTTCTCCGTAAAAATGTTTCCAGTCAAAGAAAACTCACGCTCCACTACTGCACTGCTTGCTGGTATTTCGAGCACTTGAAAAGCCAATTTTGACAGCTTAAGATACTTTTGCTCACTTTGTCTCCACCAATCCACCACGTCGAAATCTTCAGTCATTTTAACGATGTTTCGCGCATAACTATTAATTTCTTCTCGAGAAGTTTCTGATGTTGTCATCGATGTCCCTTGGAGCAGATCT